>CM050171.1:112892989-113070489 GCA_027410445.1 Discoglossus pictus
CAGTATAGACATATACATTTGATGCCAGATAAGAACCAGAAAGGCCCATCTGGTCTGCCCATGTTATCTAGCTAAAGGTTTGACTTAGTTAAGCTTCAGGATGGCCTTATGCTTGACCCAGGCATGCTTTATTCCTTTCTTAAGCTTGCACTGGAAGGCTGTTCCACTTATTCTCATATAAAGTCTTACTTTCTTGTATTAATTATATAATTAATTCATCATTACCTAAGTAGAAGGGATTATAGCAATACAGTAACGAGAAGGTACTAAAAAATACAGATTGTTTTAGGCAGTAATTGATCAGTGACAGATGCAACATGAATAATATGATTAATTCAATTAATTATCAATTAATGTAACAAGAGGCCCTGAAATCCATGGCACCTATGGATTCTCCACCCTTGATTTTTAACGAAACGTGCTGTTGAGGAGAGGAGCATCATTGTTATAATTGTATTCTCGCAGCTCTGCATTTATTCAAGACTTATATTATTACTAGCGACTTGCCCGTCAAAAATGACGGCAACATTTTTTTAAGCCTGACAATGCTGTTTGCCACACAATGCGAGGCTCTCCCCGCTTTAACTTCGGGGCTCATCGCGGGCCACACACCCCTCTCGACTCTTATTGCAGTCCTCGGCCAATCCTCAAATTTTGTTCCCCGCAATGAACGGTGCTAATTGTGAGCCTCTCACACCTCTACTTTACAGCTTTCGCGTTATGGGCTTGAAACAAAATGGCGGCCGTTAAAGCTGTAATTTTTTTGAGGCCTGTAAGTCGGAAGCCGTTTGGAGCCTCTCCCCCCTCTACGTTTCGGGCCTCTCATTGCAGCCTCGTCAAGCCAGTCACGTACGTGCCTCGCAGTGAGCGCCTTCAGCACTCAGCTCGTAAATTTTAACATTGCATGACGACAACTCGCAATTACCACAACTATTAGATGCGATCTTTAAGAAAGAAGGAAATTAAATAAAAATTATTTTGCCCACTTTAGTGTGCTGTATGTTTCAATATCCTAATCTTTTTAATATATTTTCCTCCTATTCCAATGGTAACATATCTGTTAGGAAAATATTATTCTAAGCAATATAACTATTTCTTGAACATCTATTGTGGACACGTCTGTGAACATCTACCATAAATGGATACAGATGTGATTCCTAATATAACCCTGTGAGTGCCTATATTAATAGTGTCAAATAAAAGTTTTTTCAATGCACTTCACCATTTTTTGGTTTCTTAGGCTCTTCTTTTTTTAATCAAGTGACTTTCTCATATTACCCCAAAATCTTCCACATTCCAACTAATATATGCCTTCTTGGGTCAGAAAACCCATTGGAAAAATTGAATTTATTGAGATTATGAGCTGGAATCAGACTTTTTACTTGTTTTATATATACAAACGTATTATTTTGGTTATTAGAATTACATCTTATAACCAAACCTTACTTAATAATGTGTGTCATTCAGTTGTGTCCAATACTCTGCAATTTCATGGACTACAACACACCATGGTGATCCACTTGGCATTCATGGCAGAGATACTGGAGTGGGTTGCCAGTTCCTTCTCTAGTGGGCCACTGCATACAGCTCCTGGTATTGCTAGGTGGTCCCCCCACCAAGTACTGACCTGACCCAACCTATATGGCTTCAGGGTGGTGTGACCTCTTGGTTCCCTGATTGGAAATGAACACCGGTTGCAACAGTGAAAGCACTGAATCCTAACAACTGGACCACCAAGAAACTTATATACTGATAATAATAGTACACTTTAATACTAAACTTGTATTCTCATAAATATATTGATACACATGTATGTAAACCCCTGTGTAGCAATCTTAATTTCTAACGTATGCATTTTTCAAATAAAATTATAAAAACACAATATTTAATATTAATACACATATGATGTATTATTTAGTGCAAAAACTACTTTGCATAGAATAAAAAAATAAAAACAGATACATTTATTTGAAGTGCATTCTGTTTCTTTTAAATACCTGGCATAAATTTGATAGCCTTAAAATAAAAAAAATTAGATCTGAATATTGTTAAATATAATGAATTAGAATAAAATCTATTTATAATGAAAATACAATAACTGAATGTGATTATTTTGAGCGTGGCGTTTATTTTCCATTTTAAAGTAGATTTTTTTTGCGCTGCTAAACCAGCTCACAGAGTATAAAGGATATAATATTTTTAGACGTTTGGTCTATTTGTAGATGTTTTGAAGGTATTTTGGGATTTTGTAACTAATGTTAGCGCGGTTCTGTTGCCGCAGTGTTCTGGGCGACTTCCAATGATTCTGAATAGTAACAGTCCCTACAGTTTATAGGGACAGGCTGAGGATTGTGTAAAAGACCAACCCCAACTGAACCTGTCCCAGTATATTTTAGGAAGAAGCTGGTTTGTGTTAGTTGACCTTTTGTGACAATATTGGGTTGTGTGGTGCAAAATCTTGCTTGATTTTTATTTTTAGTATAAATCTCAGTGGTCTCTCATGATCAACCTCTTTTTAAGCAAGAGGGGTCATAGGTACAGGTACCCCATAGGATACAATATGTATGGATAGGTTAACACACCCCCTATAGATCTGGGAAACATTTTACTATACATTATTTTGAATAACTACACTTAATAATGAGCATGAGAAAGCAAAAAAAAAGGTATTCATTTTGTAACTTTTATATAAAAAATAAAATTGTTGAACCTGCCTGGTGAAGGTGCTCCGAATGATCACTTTATTTTTCTTATCAATCTCCTCCCAGCCTCATTTTATTTTGCACTGTGAGTTTTGACAATTCATTTGAGATAGGGAGGTTAAGAGGACCTTGTAATGAGGGGTCATGGAACACCTCACCTGTATATAATAAAATAAATACACAATAATACATACACACGCATACAGAATTGTATAGAGTAATTTGAGGACCTTGCAAAATTGGTGGTAAAGGTGGGCACCCCTATAAGAGCAACAACTGGGGGGAGTCATTGGACCCTCCTTGTCCCACCCCTTTTGACTTATGGTGATGTTCCCATTAATCCCTTGGACCCTCATGGCACCTAACATTACCCCTGTACCATGGGGGTCCTTATGTACTCTTATGGTATAATATACTATAACCATGGGGGTCACTATAGCACCGAACAATAACACCTTCACCTTTGGACTACCTTGGATCCTAATACTAGTCCCCAAACTACCTGCATGAATCTAAACACATAAAATAAAAAACAAGTAAAAATTACTTTAGATCAAAAAGAATTGTAGAAAATGAAAACAATACAATTAAAATAAAAAAAAATTACAATTACATAAAAAAAATTTGGGGGAAAGTTTTTAAATTATTTTTCACTGCAAAACTCTAGTCTGAAGAAATTGGTTCTCTTCTATCTTGGTGGAATAACCTCAATCCTCTCTTCAGCCCACTGGAATGGCTTCCACCTATAGTTAAAAACCTCATAGGGCACTATAGGGTTGCCCATGTGGTTAATGGGTCCTCCACCCCAAAGCACACTGGGTGGGGAATGAGTGCCCGATGGGACCCCTGCTGAGGGAGGGCCCTGGAGGACACCCAAACTCATAGGAAATAGCGGGTCATAGATGGAGTGTTATTAGAGCCAAAACCCCTAGATTCAAGTCAGTAAGTCTTACAGGTTTATTATCTAAGAACTCCTAAAGCTACTTAAGTCTTGTGGGAGATTCTAAAGGAGCCATGTAATCGCGTTCAAAGTCGTTTGTGTGGACCTAAGATCAGGTTATAATAAAGGAGGAGAGATGTATGGAGCAGTCAGAGAGAAGTGTGTCATTTGGGGAGTAGTTGGAGACCAGCAGCCTTTTTAAATTGCAATTCAGAAAATTCTAAAGTGCTCTATTTAAGCACAGAGCATATTTTTTTTTTACAGAAGTTTTTAGTTAGTGAACTTCTATCCAAAAGCAAGGTCTTCACTAACTAAAAACTTCTGTAAAAAAAATGCTATGTGCTTATATAGTGCCCTTTAGAATTTGCCGAATTGCAATTTAATAAGGCTGTAGGTCAGGGATGTACAAATATCAGGGGGTCTAGTTATATAGAAAGCTTTGTAGGTTATGGACATAATATTACATTTGATCATTTTATCGAAAACCTTTCCTCTTAAGAGATTAAATTAGGTGTGGGACTTGGGAGTTATTTTATTGTACGATATCAAAGTGGACAAGCAAAGTAACAAAGCTACAGGAAAAAGGCTTAATAGAGTTTAAGAGGGAAGTGTCTTAGAGAAAAAGAGCAATGCAAGAACAAGACGTTTCAAGTTGAAAGGCGGAAGTATTAGGTGTAATGTGGGAAAGTACTATTTACAGAAAGGGTAGTAGATAATTGGAAAAGCCTTCCAGTGGAATTGGTAAAGTCAAAAACAGCTAAGGAATTTTAGCCTTGTGTTTAATATTGTATTCTTCTTTTTACTTCTGTATAGCTGTATATACTTCTGCACAGCGCTAGTGAATATGTTGGAGAATTCACAAATATCAGATAATAAATAATAAAAGTGAAAAGCATGAGGTCATTTAGAGGCTTAAATAAGTAACATTCTAGATGGATATAATGGGCAGACCAGATGGGCATTTTTTGTTCTTATGTGCTGTTCACTCTATGCTTTTATTTATGTTTCAGCGGATATCAATTTGAGGGTGATGTGAACATGAGATAATTGAGAAAAAATGTAAATGACCACTGCCATTTAATATATTTAAAAAAACTATGCTTCTAAAATGTAGACAATTTGTATATATGCTAATATAATACTAATTATACTGCTATGGAGGAGATGGGAGGAGACTTTGAGTGTAAAACAAGTTTATATAAGCTAAGTTGGGGAAAGTTGGTGGCTAAAAGCCTTATTAAATTGCGATTCGGCCAATTGAATAGGGCTCTATTTAAGCCCAGAGCATTTTTTTTTTACAGAAGTTTTTCGTTAGTGAAAAGCAAGGTCTTCACTAACGAAAAACTTCTGTAAAAAATAAATATGCTATGTGCCTAAATAGAGCCCTATTCAATTGGCTGAATCGCAATTTAATAAGGCTGTGAATAGGCCAATATTTTCCCATAGGACTAATAGAAAATGAATTAGTTTACAAGGATATACTCTCCTGAGAAAGTAATAAAATCAGTTGGGAAAAGATAATGTAATCCCTTGGTAATGCATAATTATATTTATAAAAAATATAAAGGTTATGTTTCATTTTTGTGCTTTTCTAAAATTGTTGTCTGTGTTGCTCAGTTGTGTCTGACTCTCTGTGACCTTATGTACCACAACACACCATGCTGATCCACTTGGTATTCATGGCAGAGATACTGGAGTGGGTTGCCAGTTCACATCCAACCACTGCCCAGGTCCAATCCTGCATGGCTTCAGGGTGGTTTGATCTCTTGGTTCCTTGACTGGAATTGAACCCAAGTCACAGTGGGGAGAGCCCCAAATCCTAACCACTGGAACCACCAGGGAGCCCATTTTTATAAGATATATCTGGCTATTATCAAGCTTAGTTGTACAAAATACCATCTTGTCATAAGTAGACCTTCTGCTCCACTACATTCTAAAAATGGCTACAATTCTCAAAGGAGTCTAGACTGATAAACATAAGTGTTTGTACATAAATATGAAGAGGTTAATAAACATGTCACTGTCCTGAAACCACCACTAAATTAGTAACTTTCCCTTCCGCCTAGATCTGTCTGTCCTTATAAACAGTACTTTCTGGCCGCACTTTCTTCATTTGCAGCTGAACCATATGATTTGGGCATTTCACAATATAATTATCAGTTGGCAGGCAGTAATTAAGGGTGAAGTTGCTATTATTTCAGGCATTATTTAGACTGGGGTTTTAAAACTGGAAGCAAAACTATATTTTGGATGCCGTGAGGTTACAGCTTCCCATCCTGCTTCTGTTTACCCTTTCACTGCCAGGGCAAAAGGCATGGCACAAAATACTCAGGCAAACTGAACGTATTGTATTATTTGAAGCAGAGCTGTCATTGTCAGGGATATTTTTTTAATTGCCTAGGGAGTCAAGCTTTAAAAGTACCTCAAAGTGAACAAAAGTGAATTTGATGGCACATATCAAGATGCGGCCAGTAACCAGACATGTCACTGGTTTCACTATATTGTGATCAAAGGGAACCCGTTATCCACCTCCGTTGGCAAAATGGGAAATCAGGAATTAATATTCTCCTCTTCAGGAACTCCAATGTCTGGCAGCACAAGCTACAGTGTACAACTTTTACTTTTGCCAACAACACTTTATTGACACACTTCACACTAACATACACAGGTGAGATATACTGTGGGTATAGTGCACCTTATTGGCCTTTACTCACTAAATTTCCCCAAGTGTGACATTTTCCCAGACTCACCAATCCAAAGCTTCCCCACATGGTCTCTGGTCACCTTAGTCAAGAGAGGTTGCATTATAACTGTGATTGGTACGTGAAAAGGCCCGGTGCCAGGGCTATTATGTCTAGTTGGGCATTCTTCTCCTTCCACACATAGTCACTCGTCATAGTGGTTCCACTATGTTTATGAGTGGTAAGTGAAAAGGGCCTCACTGTAAGGTGTCTATTGTGTCTAGTTGGTAATTCTTTCCCCTCCACACATGGTCCCTGGTCACCTTAGTCAAGAATTGTTCCATCATGTCTGTGAGTGGTACGTGAAAAGGCCTGGTGCCAGGGCTATTATGTCTAGTTGTGCATTCTTCTCCTTGCACGCATAGTCACTGGTCATAGCGGTTCCACTATGTCTATAAGTGGTAAGTGAAAGGGCCTCACTGTAGGGTATCTATTGTGTCTTTTTCCTCCACACTTAGTCCCTGGTCACCTTAGTCAAGAATGGTTTCACTTTGTCTGTAAGTGGTACATGAATAGCCTTGGTGCAGGGATGTCTAGGTTGTTGTCTCTAGTTAGCCATTCTACTCTCTCGTACCTAAGCAGATGTTCAGCCGCAGATGGCAGTAGATATTCCACAGCTCCCATAACCAGATAAACCTATGGATACCAAAATATATCTTATGCAGCAAACCACATATTTATCCCTACTGCCACAGTGTAATATTTTTTTTTGTTAAAAATAAAGACACAGACCATTTATCCTTTAACAAACTTGTAAATATAGTACTTTTTCCATTACCAAAAGGTATATGGATCAGTCTCTGCTCCATCACAATCATTGTCACCAAGTTCTCATAGAAAGCTTGTCTTGAATTTTTGATTCAGCTGATACTGGTGGTGGTTGAGATGGGATAAACGACTGATCCATCAAGATGCATATTTCTAATTTACAGTTCTCAATCTGTAATGTGAATGATAAGCTAAATCTTTCAAATTGGAACCATATAAATTCATAAATCTATGTGAAAGGAGTTTGTACCAAATCCACATCCCAAATCATTTTAATATTAGAATAAGTCAAGTGTCTGGCTGGTGCTCCTTGTTTGTTGCTTTATTTTTACTGAGAATATATAAGTTTATGTCATTGGGGTGTTTTCTTCCTGCATTTATCGATTTTAGAAAGACTTACGGAGCAAAAGTTAAGGGAGCCAAATATTCGTGAAAAATATATATAATCCATGGTAAAATGTTAACAACACTAAATCCACTATGATATTTAAGCGATAATTATATTCTTAAAAAATGATACCTTTTAGGGTAATGTTAGCTCATTTCTTCATGATGTGTAAACTACATTTTAGGGGTATACACATTTAACATATATATTAATTTAAAAATGTCCATAAAATCATGGAAACCATAAAAAGTATTGAAAGTTCTTTAACTAATGAATTTATCAATCATATTAAAATGATTGACCCTGGGCATTATGCAGATATAACACAAAACTGGTAAATAAATAAATAAATAAATAAATACTAATATATAAATATATATATATATATATATATATATATATATATATTTATATATATATATTTAATGTAAAAAGTATTTAATAAAAAGAAAAACAGGTGTTACTGTGAAATGCCAAATTAGACGCAATGGGCAGTAGAGAATTCCATGACTTTCTATCTTTACCATAAGCGCACTCCCCTTTGGTATAATTCAGTGGTGAAGGTAGCGAATGGAAGCCCCTGATGCAAAAAAATGTGGGGCCACCATTGCAACTTTCCTATTTCCCCTTGGGCTCAAAAATATATGTAGGTATCCCCCTATGGCGATCAGATGACCTTTCTATAAAATAATTTATCAGCCATAAACTAATTTATTAGCCAGAAATGAATATTCTGCATTTGCTACCAATTGCAGAGGGACCCTAACCAGTTGTGGGCCCCTAACCTGTTGTGGGTCCCTGTACATTGCACCTTGTGCACCAGCAAAAGCTGCCACCACTGGTATAATTGCCCTTCCCTCTAGTGCACCTCCCTTGTACTATCTTCAAGATCTATAAAGGTTGTGGGATGCAAATAGTTCACATTGCATCTTATTTGCATAATGTGTCACTAATTAAAATATGATGCCACAGAGAGGAAGTTGTCTGATTCCAGGGGGTGTTAGATTTAAGCTAAAAATAATATTGATGTGAACATTTTAATTAACGAGATACATAATCTGTTTTGCATGTACTACCTGTTTATACTAAATCTGGAAAAGTGACAGTTCCACAATTTCTGATGGTTGTGCTCTTTAAATGTTTTATTAAATGTAAAAGAAATGTTTGCTTATTTGCCAATGCTTATTTAAAACATTCATATATGATGCAGCCAAGAATACGAGAAAATTAAATTAGAAAATGCAAAGACGTGTCCTCCATCTGGGAAAATAGCTGGTGGCCTAAAAGGCTGTGTTTGGATATTAATTAAATTTCATTTTATTCTATGTGTTCCCATTTACAGTTGTCTTTGGACAATAGCAGTTATATTGGCAGTGACATAAGAAATGTGCAGCCCTTTCTTGGTTTAATTAAATGTTTGCTCATTCCTAGTGATGCAAAAAAGCAAAATGAAAATATATATGAATTTGTTTTTGTGCTTAAATAGTGCAGTTTAACTTTAAAAAAATACACAAAACTATGTATATCTAGTATAAGACGGAATATAATTTATTTAATCACCGGTAAATACCACCCAAGGCTCTGCTTACCTATAAATATGTAACACAACATGGAAGATCCACTTGGCAGAGATACTGGAGGGGGTTGCCAGTTCCTTTACCATTGGGCCACAGCATACATCTCCTGGTATTCCTAGTATCCCATCAAAGTACTGACCAGGCCCAACCCTGCTTGGCTTCAGAGTGGTGTTGGTTGCCTGACTGGAAATGAACCCAGGTCACAGCGGTGAAAGCACTGAATCCTAACTACTGGACCACCAGGGAACCCTATCTATAAATACATTCATCATATTTATATCAAAGGACCAACATTTGCAACATGTTTGAAGATTTAAGCTTGATAATGGGAAACATGCTTTTAGAAAATAAATCAGTGCTGTATTTCTGCCTAGGCCTAAACGGCCTAGTCCTAGGGCGGCGAGTATTCAGGGGGCTTGCCTGTGAAGTGCATATGCATCGAAATGTCTATATACAGTGGTATTCTTAATTTACTGTACTTGTCTATACCACTCCTGAACAAAAGCTATTCCACTTATCTACAACCCTGCAATGTATCAGAACCTCTACTTTCATATTGACATATAAGGAAGGAGGAAAAGGGGGCGGAATTGGGGTGTGGGGGATGTAAATTCTGAATGCCTAAGGCAGTATAAAATCTAAATATGCCCCTGAAATAAATACAGCCTTATAGTTTTTTAATAATTATGTTGGATGTTGCTTATATTGTTGCTAGCATTTGTATTTCTGTATATCTCAGCAGCTTTAATTGCAATATGGAAATCTACAGTAGGACTAACTGAATTATCATCCCTTTAAAGGGATCCTACTAGACTAGAAAATTCAAGCAATGCAATGACTGTCCCTCGCTCCCAAATTTTTAACTGAAAGTAATTGTTTATACAGTAAAGACTATTTTCTTTTTACTTTTTAAAGCATGTTGTCCAATATCAAGTATAATTTGAATATTGTAAACATCAGACTTTTTGGGGCTGTCATCTTAACTTACTTCAAGCAGTCAGATTTAACTAAAAACTTTGCTGCCCATGGACCTCTTGATATTTTTTTTCACATTGAGTCAAAATTAATTTCTTCTTTACTTTTTAACATTTAACATATTTTGTAAAATATAAGAGATATCTGCAAGTCCCGTTCCCATCTGCCCTCTTTCTCTCTCATTCTGGCTTCTGGAGATATATGTCCCAACCCAGGGCCTGATCTAACATTTCCACTAGCAGATTACATTATCTGACCACTAGGGGCAGATAACATATTACACACTAGAGCCATTCACCTCACAATGCCAGATACCTTCCTACCTAAGCAAGCTTTCACTTTCTTCCTGACCCTTGCTATTCCCTATCTTTTCTTCCACAGGTTCCTCCCTCTTTCATTCCCTTTAGATTGTAGCGATCCTGAGGGATCTCCTCCAAGACCTGGACTAAAGCATCTGCCAACTCCTGGACAGTCTGTGGTGCAAC
Organism: Discoglossus pictus; assembly: GCA_027410445.1. Classification (NCBI taxonomy): domain Eukaryota; kingdom Metazoa; phylum Chordata; class Amphibia; order Anura; family Alytidae; genus Discoglossus; species Discoglossus pictus. The sequence continues at coordinate 112,903,566 of CM050171.1, forward strand.
GTGACATTGGTGGATGGAGCGAGACATGATGTCCCAGATGTGCTCAATTGGATTCAAGTCTGGGGAACGGGGGGGCCAGTCCATAGCATCAATGCCTTTGTCTTGCAGGAACTGCTGATACACTCCAGCCACATGAGGTCTAGCATTGTCTTGCATTAGGAGGAACCCAGGGCCAACCACACTAGTATATGGCCTCACAAGGGGTCTGAGGATCTCATCTCGGTACCTATTGGCAGTCAGGCTACCTCTGGCGAGCACATGGAGGGCTGTGTGGCCCCCCAAAGAAATGCCACCCCCCACCATTGGAGGTAGCGGTCCTGATGCTGGGTTGTTGCCCTCATACGGCCTCCTCCACATCTCCTGATGTACTGGCCTGTCTCCTGGTAGCGCCTCCATGCTCTGGACACTACGCTGACAGACACAGCAAACCTTCTTGCCACAGCTCGCATTGATGTGCTATCCTGGATGAGCTGCACTACCTGAGCCACTTGTGTGGGTTGTAGACTATGTCTCATGCTACCACTAGAGTGAAAGCACCACCAGCATTAAAAAGTGACCAAAACATCAGCCAGAAAGCATAGGAACTGAGAAGTGGTCTGTGGTCACCACCTGCAGAATCACTCCTTTATTGGGGGTGTCTTGCTAATTGCCCATAATTTCCACCTGTTGTCTATCCCATTTGCACAACAGCATGTGAAATTGATTGTCACTCAGTGTTGCTTCCTAAGTGGACAGTTTGATTTTACAGAAGTGTGATTGACTTGGAGTTACATTGTGTTGTTTAAGTGTTCCCTTTATTTTTTTGAGCAGTGTACATCAAAAGGGCATGAGGCAGGTGTACACGCAGTAGAATATTTTTTGAGCATGGAGGCCCATGATAATCCAAAAACGAGCGGATTTATAATCAAATTGATGAAGTTTGTGTCGTAACACAACTATTTTATATTTGATAACAAGTTCTATTTTCAGGTCAGGGGAACAGCCATGGGGGCCGCATGTACCCCCACTTATGCCAACCTATATCTTGGGTGGTAGGAGAGGGAGTTGGGATTCCCAGAGCACATGAATAAATACACAGATAAGGTTGGTATCTGGTTGCGCTACATCAACGATGTGTTCATACTGGGGATTGATAACAAGAAGCTTTTCCTGGAATGTATTTCTATCTCAAATTAGAATGAACTTAATTTGAGACTAACTTATGAAGTGGATTCCTTATCAGTGGACTTCCTAGATGTCACAATTAGTCGTTACAGTTTTGGAAATATTCATTCAGACCTCTATAGGAAGTCCACTGCTACAAATAGCATCATACACTATACTAGCTCCCATCTCCGAGCAACAAAAAAGGTGAATTTTTACGCTTAAGAAGGATTTGCTCCAGTGTTGAAGTTTTTATATCACAAGCAGTTGAGCTAAGAGTAAGATTGAAGGAAAGAGGATATAATGGCAGAATAACGAAAAAGGCTTATCATCGAGCCTTACATACGGATAGGGATTCCCTCCTGGAAACCTAGATCAAAGAATGTGGAGGTTACTAGGTTTGTTGGTACATAAAACTCACAATGGAGGAATATCCTTGCCATATTGAATAAACATTTAGATGTTCTCAGAACTGATAATGTTCTTAGAGAACATCTTGGCAAGCGAATACAAGCAAGTTCGAGGATATCACCCAATCTAAGGGATATGGTTGTGAAAAGCCACTTTAGTAGGAATCAGAAAACCCAGGGCAGATCGCTACCTAAAGGTACTCACAAGTGCGGTCATTGCACTTTTTGAAAATGCCTGGTAAATGTTACTGAGTCTATTGATAGATCTGGCAGAATTCATTGTGCCAGTAGTTTCTTCAATTGCAGTTCAAGATCAGTAATTTACTGCCTGGCGTGCCCGTGTGCCAAGAGTTACATTGGCATGACGAGTAGGGAACTACGTAAGAGACTCTGTGAACATCTGAGTACTATAAGGACCAGCCGGGAAGATCAAAGGAAAGGCAAGAAGTTAAGTACTGTAGCTTCCTGAATTTTCATGATTCTCAACCTATATTGAAGTGTTGGGTTCTACAGCAATTCAAACTGGAGGTGACATGGAAGAAAGTTTACTGAGGGCCGAGAGTAAAAGGATATCCCTACTTAATACTGTGGCCCCAAAGTGCTTAAATGAAAATATTAACTATACTGTTTTCATATAATGGACACATTTCCCTATATTGGGATTACTGGCCCTCATAAATATCCTTAATCTATTTCCCATGTCTATATCTACACTAATAGATGGCGGACAAGATTGTACACTATATCTCCAACCTATTTTTTTAGCTCTAAGATCATAATAACCACACACATGTTGTTTCACTATAACTATTGCATTTTGTCTTTTGGCTGTTCTAAGGTTTATTTCAATGTTACAACATAAATGGGATAATTTATTTGTTTAAGGACCTTGACCATATGGAGACAAATGACCTCACATACCCAAGACAATATCATGATATATACAGTGTCCCATGGTGGTAACCCAGTAAGGAGTAACAGTTTAAAAATATTTTTTCTGATTGCATATTTTGGTGCAAACTAGCTATTTTGGGAATTATATTGATTATAGGGTACCATTAATGTGATAGAAAAGGGTATAATACCCCTCCGGCAGTTATACGGCTAAATTAGAAAAAATATTAACACTAATTTATATTGGGTCTTTTAAGAATTCCTTTAAGAATTACTATGAGATTGATTGGATAGATCATGAGGTTTTCACAAATTACAATTGACTTAAGATTTAAGGACTTAGGGTCCTATTATCTTTTAGGTAAATTAAGTTATCACTTGGGTCTGGTACTACCCTGTGGTGATGTAAATAGGTAAACCTTTTTTCCAAATGATTATAGGGTAGAGTATGAAACACTTGATTTATTTTCTAAGTGTTAACCCCATGGAGATGTAGGGGTAAATTGTTTTAGTGACAGCTCTATATTGGAGTTTGGGAACTTACCACTAATGAGTGGCCCTTTCTTCTACTTTCTGTTTTCTATAATGTTTTGCCACTTGGCAATAGAATAGACTATAACCATTAGCTTGGTGATACCATTGTGAGACTAACCTGGGTGACAGTGTAACTGTTTAGCCAGGGTCCTCACAGGTTACAAGCCTGACTTTGTGGTTACAAGCCCAACTTTGTCTTCTCATTCCCACATTTAAAACAAAAAAATAAACATACGCCAGCCAATAGAAAAGTAAATGCACTACAATAACAAAGGGGAGTTCCTAAGATTTTCAGAAGTTTCTTTCCAACAATTTTGTAATATTGAAACCATAATGGAAATGTTTGTAATGACTGGCTCTTAATGATAAAAGCATTTTTGAGAAGAAAAAATTCTAGTGTGCGCACATATTAAAACCGTGTATTTTCTGCCAAAAGACAAATTTTGCAAGATACACAAAAATTGAATTCCTAATCATATTTCTCCCTAAGCAGTGCTGCAATACCCCTGGCTACATTACTGCCCAACTTGTTCCCTGTATATTTGTAGCTCGAGTGCTAGATGACGATGTCTTGATGTTGTAGCAGAATGTGGTCCCCAGTACTCAAGGAGCACGTACACTGTCAGTCCCATCTCTCGCTCTTTCATTATTTCCTCTTTTGGCTCGATTGGCCCTGAGCCCTTACTAATAATGTCTTGTCTTCCACTGAAAGAATTCCACTCCCACTCAGCTCCCACAAGTCACAAACAATTGAAATCACTTCTTTCCTTATTGAAGGTGTCAGAACTCACCAAGGGGCTACGTATAATTTGTGTGAGTTGACCAGACCTTTGTAAATCAACGAGTCATAACCTGTGACCTGTGACCCTTTTTGACTAGAAATGAATAGCCTACATCTCTTATATCGTGGGACAACACAGCTGTTAGGAACTGTTCAATTACTGATATCTCCTGGCTTCCCTTGGGATAGACGCCTGTTCTATGTCACTTTCAATGTGTTATTTCTTGTATAGCACCTCCTGTCATATCCTAATTTCTTCACTCTTTTCCAGGCTATCCTTTTCTCCCTTGACTAAATGATTTCCGTGTCTTTTTCCTGCACACATGCTGAGCTGTTATTACCTCCATGTGTTTCCAATGAGGCACGCGAGCACCCAGTTGAAACAAACACATGACCTAGTGCAAACAAAACTTGTTAAAATAACAGAGCTTTAACTCCATGAACTGGTTAAATATGGACGGCTCAATTATCTGAGCTCATAAACTGACCACTTTCCCCAGTGTCAAAGAAATATATATTATATGGGCCCAGTGATCCAGCCAAACGAGTATAATATCTTGGTGTAAATACAGTGATTGCAGTAAAGGACCACTGTAAGATTATACTATACATATAGCTATATATATATATATATATATATATATATATATATATATATATATAAAGATTTCTCTCACTCTCTCTCTCTCTATATATATACAGGGTCAAGTCACATTATTATGACCATATCTTTGACGTCAGCCCTGTGAAGCCAATTAAATAATGCACAATGTTGTCACTCGGCTTGGTAGCATGGGCTATGGAGCCCCAAAAAATCTGGGGGGGACAATGTTTCAAGAGACAAAAAAACTGTGGCCCTGAGGAATGTTTTTTATCCACCAGCAGCGGAAGCAATTAGCTGAGGCAATACATATTCTGAGCTGCTATCCTAAAAATCTTGAGACCTTCCTGCAGAGTAACAGCCCTATTAAATTAGGGCCACGAGTTGAAAAGTAGCTCGTAAGTCCGATTAGTCCTGTAAAGTTGCTCGCTGCAGGCTTTGCGTGCTAGAACGCAGGACGGCCGAGAATAGGCTAGGTGCTGAGCAACGTTGAACTTCACGCACATAAATCCTTTGATCTGATGAGCCCGTAACCGCTACATGTTCCATTCAGCTATTAAATTGCAACGTGGAGCCCAAAGGCCAACGTGTACTCTAGAGCACCCGAAAGGGGGGGGGGGGGGGAAAGTACAAAAGGTAGCACTTGTAATGTAAATAACAACACACTTCTGTACATTTATTAACAGGGAAAGTGATGTTAGGTCTTAGCATTTATAGCACAACATTTTCAAGCCCGCAAATCGTCCCGAAAAATACTTTATTTCATGTTCATATTTTGTGTTATATCGATCCCTGACATCAATGTGTTACGACATATACTGTAACTCGCATGTAATAGAATATCATATTTACTGCTTTATTAATATTGCATTATTTCTGGCCTGTTAGACCTATCGCAAACTGTAATTGAAGCACGTAGGACTTCAAAATCTACCCTCCCCTTTTTCAGTGTCGTAACGCTAACAATCTCTTTTTCCATTGGCTCCATCTGAACCCGTAACTACATGATTGCTTAATTGTTTGCGTTCGAGCACGCAACTCTGACGGCCTAGAACTGGTTTTACGAGATAGCCTCTCTCGCTCGTAGCTCGCAGCTCCTTTCTAATGTGATAGCAACGTGCTACACAATGGTCTTACAAGGCTGGAATTTAATAAGGCCCTAAATAAACTTGATGAAATGGAGAGAGAAATGGAGAGAGAAAAAGAAAAGAAAGTAGTACTTTACAGAAAGAGTAATAGATAACTGGAACAGCCTTACAGTGGAAGTGGTAGAGTCAAGCACAGTTAAGGAAGTGAAACATGCCTGGGATGAGCATAAGACCACCTTAGTGGTTAATTAGTCAGACTTTTGGGTCGATAAAATGGGTAAGCAAGATGGGCCTTTTTAGTTATCTGTCACCAAATAAATCTTTCTATGTTTAAGGGAGACATGGAAGAGAGAGAGGAGGGGAGAGGCTAGAGGGAGAGAGACAGTAGGGATAAGAGGGAGAGAAAAGAGCAGGAGATGCAACATAAGGATTTATGCTGCTAGACTTGTTCCAATGTTCCCCTTGTTATTATACACATATAACTATAAATAACAACAACTATACAAAGCAGCCTGATTCAGAAGAAAACGCAGAAATGTATTTATGCTGTAGTCATGGTTGGCTTGGAACCTACTGGCATGTTTTGCTAATGTATTATTTCACTATCATATCACTGTATAACACAGGTTTCCTCCCACACTGCTATAATATCACTGCATAAAACAGGCTTCTTCGCTCCTCATTATCATATCACTGCATCCTACAAGCTTCCTTACACCTCACTATCATATAACTGCATAACTTTCATATTGCTGCATAACACAGGTTTCCCCCACCTCACGATCATATCACTGCATAACTATCATCTCACAGCATAATTTAGGCTTCCTCCCTGCTCGCAATCAAATCACTGCATAACACAGGCTTCTTCCCTCGTCACTATCATATCACTGCCTCACACATGTTTTTTTTCCTCCTTGTTATGATATAACTGCATAACCCAAGTGAGTTGGAAAGATATGAATCAACTGCAAGAAAAAAATAAGTATAAACGTCAGGTGTTGTTGGGCAAAAATACATGACAGAAAAAGTATAACCATTTATAATTACAATATTGTGTGTACCTTTGTGCAAATCCCCTTCTGCTGCTACCTGGCTGCCCATTGCATCCTCCGCGGTTGTTAAAAAGAAGGTGTGTGACACACTACAGTTGAGCAACTCACCGTCCAAATGAACCAGGGGGCTCCAAAGCAAACGGCTGGTCAATCCACCCATGCTGACGAGAGTCAGAGACGGTTTAAATTTGCATGACAATACTGAAATTAGACCTCTTCTGATTGGCAAAGGGTTGCCTTCTCTGATGTGTCATGTTTTCTACTCTATCGACTGGACAGATGTTGGCGTGTCAGGCGCGAAACCTCAGAGAACAAAGTGGGGTGGGCAACTTCGATCCTGGATGGCCAAACAGATGCCTGGATTTGATGATATCCCTTCTAAGCACTGGTGAGTCAATCGTTTCTCCAGTCCACCTCATTGACTCACTTGTGCACAGAAAGGATATCTTAAATCCTATGATCCACAAAAGGGGTTCTTCCTATCTGGACGGCCCATCAAATGTGGCCACAAAAGCTGACGAAAACAACCCATAACACTATTAATACTTGATGTTGCCTTGTTTTCTATATTTGCTGAATGTACCACTAATGAATTCTATAAAGTGGGTAAGCACAGCTCTGCTGTATCTTCCAGCTGTCTGTCTCTGAGCGCGTCTAGCAAACACTTCAGTGTATCTGTTAAATTAGGCTGCAGATCGACACACTGCATTATGGTAATATGTATATGCAGTTTGGACAGGATTCACAAACTCTGGGACTCCCACACTACATAACCTCCTAAGTGGGGTGATATGGTTCCACAATTCCAACAATTGGGAAACCTCAGTAGACCAAAACATAAAGGAACGGAGTTCAGCTATTTCCAATTTTGCATTTAGGAGCACTCAAAAGTCATATTTATAAAATGCTTTTGACTTGTTACCCTACTTTGTTACCCTTTTGAGAAATCAGGCCCGGTATGATCTAATTATAAACACAAAACACTCTCATTTTTATTGTTATATTCTTGAATTTTATGGGAGTTTATTCAAACAGAAAACATTAAAGATTGACCATTTATTCTTCTTATCCTTTTGCGTTATAGATGTATGTATCTTACTTCAATAAAATGATTTTACCAAAAAGAACACAACTAATATTTAAACATACCATGCTGGGTTTCACATCAATGTGTTCTCTTTCTTGTAGCTTGACTGTACATTCTTCAGATAAAACAAATGGGATGAATAATGGATTGTGTTTAAGTTGCATACATCAGTTATCAATGCTTTGCATCACCTGTGTTGTGAGAGTATCATGTAGTGTAGATTTTGAATTCTCAGTTGGGTGTAATTGGCAGCTCTCTTGACTGAACTAATAATTGTTTGATATCACCATACCATCACTTTATTTGCTCTGAGACAATTTGATTTTTTTTTACATTTTGTCTTTAATAAAAAGATGGATATAATTTTCTCAAAATAAATTCCACTGAAGAAGCTTTTTGAACTTACTCCTCACAGATGTTCCCAAGTTTAATGCGTTTAATGAAGAATATTGGCTCATGGAATTACTGACTGAAAGCTCTGATGGTTATGAGTAATTATATATCACAAATATAACTGGAGACACAAATGTTGGCTAAATATTTTTGTAATTAGAAGCACAGCAATAGAACAATTACTTAAAAGTCTTACATGACTACGCCCAAGATCAAAACCATATTTACAAAGAAGTTTTCTGTAAAAAAAGTATTATGTCAATGAAAATATGTCAGTGAAGTGATAAATTAATGGTATAATACATATAATCTAGTTGACTACTATGTAATTCTGGCCTCGGTCTTTGTAGGAGACAGGGAGGCTGTTTTAAATGGGTCAAAGCATTTGTTTAAAAAAGACTTTTGGAGGACCTATCGAAAACTACTGATGTTAAACAGATCAACTGGAGGCAAAAGAGGAATCTGGCAGTTTTACCTTAAATGCCTCAAGAGAAACATTTCCAAAATGATGAGCTTAGAGAGAAATCTGTCATGCCTCAATCACATAACATTATACACATCTCAACCGCAAAGTCGGGACGGGTTCATCAGTATGTCCTGAAGGACAATAGAAAAGCTACAACAGTTTTATGTGGTGTTTGAATCATGGATACCTGTCTTCTATTCTTATTGAAAGCATTAATTCAGAGAGATGTACTAAGTCCAAAAGCAGACATTCACAAGGCTATCAGTCATAAACTCCCATTGACGTAAAAGGTTGATTTAAATGATTGGGTTCATCTAGTTTTACTGAATAAACTACTAAGAGTTGCATACGACTTATGACACAAGAAGACCAGAACTACTAGATGAACAACTTCTTTGAGGATCTAAGTATTGGATGAAAATAATGGTTACAAGATTCCCTATATCTTTGCAACCCTTCGTCTCAAACATTCCTTTTAGTTTCCTCTAATATGTAAGTTGTGAGCAAGGTGATCATAGGCTTTTTTAGTGTTTTGGATAAAAGCACCATGTATCCTAGACTGTGTGCTCTGGGCCCTCAACAACTCTTGTAACTGTATAGGCTAAAGCTTCATCCAATCCTGTTATAAACCTTCAAGCTAAGTTGTTATAAACCCTCTAACAATTGAAGGTTCTTTGGAAAAAAGCACACTAAAATTTGAATAAATAAGATAGGACATGGTACTATACCTACAATAAGCTTTATAGACCACCCTTCAAAAATATTACATTAATAATAATATTAATAGGATGGTTTACAACCAATATTATTTTAAATTCAAGTTCATATTTTCCTTAGTCGCTACAATGATGTGATTTTAATTATTTATGAATATTATCATAGTTATTAATGTATTCATGAAATTTCACAAAATTCTTGGCTATTGACAGATTCGTCAGTTTAGCTCAGTTGGGAAAGTACAAGTTAAATGTAACGTCTGTCTGCTCTTTTTCTTGAAACTTTAACTCTGAAATTGTAATGATCTTCTAGAACATTTCACACACAAAGTTATAGGGAGTCAAACCCTTTATTGCTGAATTTTCACTAATGATACTAACGCAAATTCTAAAAATTGGCTTTCAGTGTCATACATATATAAAGTAATATTTAAAATCTATCCTTCCAGAGAAAATAATACGTATTTCTGCTGTCAGCTTTTCTTTTTTAATGTCCCCTGGTTTTGGCAAGCTAAAATAATATAAATATTGAGAAGTTCTTTAAATTATTTATGACAGAAATAATGGTGGGTTATAAACTACCAAAAAATAAATGTTTTCCTCCTTACCCATCCTGAAATGTTACACATTTCTGACATTTACTGTATCTTGTTTGACATTGATAAAAGATAAATGAGAAATGATTACTAATTATTATTCTCTTTAGTTACGGTTGAGGAGCATCTTTGGCTAAAGTCTAATTATATGAGCTAATTCTACTGATGGTAGGGGACAAAAGGTGAAAATAAATGTTAGTTCAGTAATAAAATGGTTAAAAGACGCTTTTCTGAGAAGCAATGTAATTTAAGAACCTTGCAGGCCAAATTAAGTGTAATCCTTCCAGAATTGCTCGCAGGCCATAAATATATTTTAATGAGAATTCCAGGGACCTAGGAATACAACCTAAACACAACAACAATATCGTAGATACACAGATTTGCCAAATATATAGAAATGTTATGTGTGCGGTGCTTAGTGTGTAAGAAATAAGGAAAATATAACAAAGTGCAATAAAGTGAATATATAAACTGATGAGTACAGATAAAAAAAACGTGACTTCATTTAATCGATATGCAGTAAAAATGACCGCTAATCTACGGAAAACTATCAAGTAAAATCTAAAGCATGTTCCGGAGTTAAGCAGTAGAATAAATCATGGTTTGCAAATGTCATTTAGGTTTTCACCTGTCCCCAGTATCAGAATTATTGGCTTGAGAATGGAAAGCATATGTTGGGTCTCTTGTCTGGAGGATAGTAATGAGGTGCGCTTAACGCTCTCCAGCCTCCCTCTGGCATGACTCCTTTTGCTTTTTTTATTTCCCTCAGAGTAAAAACAATTACTGGATACTGCAGGGAGTATTTTTCTGGGTTGGGCGAGAACTTCTGCTGTGTTGACTCTTGCAGAGCAGCTCATGGGATGCTAAACTGATTTATGAGAAAATAGTTGGCAGATTGTGTTGTCCAGCTTGATGGATGACATCATTTAGACTATTTTGCTGATCGTATGTATGACCAGCACCGGTTTCCTGGTCTTGTGAGTTTGTTGTTAGAATTGATCTCTGGCGCCAGGAGAGAGATTGCGGAAGAGACCTTGTATTATTTTTATTAGCAATTATTAAAAATGAGTCAACACATTCAGCAGTGTTTACAAAAAGAATGTAATAAAACAGTATGGACACGCAAGTTTCGATACTGTAATTGGGCTTGTGCATTGAAGATCTTACAGTCTAGGTTTGTATTTCCTAAAATGTATCTGTGACATCTCGGGGTTCCTTTTTGTTTGCTCATGGCTTATTAAAATATTTATTTGTTTGTGAAGCTTTACAATGTCCTTAGCTTTACAATGTCCTTAAAAAGACATAAGGTGGAAGAGATATAGGGATTTTGATGTTCTGCTGGCAGTTATTCAGGTACTGGGAAATGTTTTGGACCAAGGGCACATTTTGCAGTCAATGAGTTTTGTCAATAATTATGAAGACCAAATATGGCTTAATTTATTTTGGAAACTCTAGTCTAGGACAAGGGTAGGCAAGTTTGGTCCTGGAGAGCAACACACAGGCCAGAATTCGAGGATATATTTGCTGTGTACAGGCATAGATTATCCCTTCTCCAGTAATCCTGACTCACCTGTGCACAGAAAGGAAATCTTCAAATCTAGGCTGGTGTGTGACTCTCCAGGATCGAACTTGCTTAAACCTGGTCTAGGAGAATGAAACTAAGGGCACCACCAGCCAAGGCTTTACTTTTCATTTACATAGGCAAGATATTCTCTAATTGGTGGAGTGAGATGCAAATATGGGAGACAGATACTAAGGTAAAGAATGATTGGAAGGGGGGGAGGATGGAATGGGCGCGGGTTTGGAAATAAGGAGAGATGTAAAGAAAGGAAGATGTGAAGAAGGGTGTTTGATGGAAAGAGTGGCTGTATGGATAGAAAGGAAAGAGACAGAAAATGAGGAAAGAGCCCGAAAAAGGGAGATGAGAACAGCAATATTTAATAAAGGAGAAAAAGAAGACAAGAATTGGGCTAAGAAATTAGAATGGTATGGTGTTTCAATTTTGGAGGGAGAAGATTTATGGGGGGTCAAAATAATTTAGAGTATAGTCAAATGCTCTAAAAAATAAAATTGAGGGGAAGCCAATTGCTAATTACTATTATCATATTATCATATCATGTCATAAATTCAGGTCTAATGGACTTCTTGAGAATACTTGTCCAAAACCAAGTGAAAAAGGGAATAGAGTGTTATGTGCTCAGTTCTTTAAGGTCTGAGTGCTCTCTCCTGTCAAGAGTAGAATGATAACCACAAATCACAGAATTCATACACAAATATATCTGTGAGTTAACATAAAATATTGTTATTCTGTATATGTGGATAATATTACTTTTAATGCTGATTCCTTTGCTAAGGTATCTTTAGGCTTCTATTGTGATACAAATCTAAGATCCAGAACGGTATGAATTTTTAAAATAGCCATTGGGCTTGCAATTTGTAGAATAGAGTTTTGGCAACATGTCTAACAACCCAACTGCTGACCTAGCAAAGCTAACTATATTTAAACAGAATCTATAAGAAAGAGTCATACTTGGCAAGTCTCACATGTTAGTGAATCTAGCCCAAAGTCATATATCTCTGTCACATTCCAAATCCCGTTTCTGATAATCATTGTAGTGCATTAAACCAACATAAAAACTTATTGCATTTAGTTTAACTCTGCTGATTCAGAATCCCAGCTATTACAGAACACTTTCCCTCAACTTTTGGCCGAATACTTCTGAATTTTTACTGGCCACCCAAAGTACTTTGTTTTTTTCCTACAGCCCCAACAATCTTAAATTTTAAATGAGGCTCCAGTTCTAGCAATGAATTTTATATTTCTTTTCAAAGGAATTTCTCTCCTTGCAATCCCACTAAATGTTCCTGTACAAAATGCTGTTACTTTATTACTCCCTTAAATCTTGGCCGGAAAACGTTCTGGCATTAAAGCTTATTGAACGGATTCGCCAGCACTGGAAGGTCCTTAAAGGGGAAGAATTACACAGAAACCGCTTCCCATATAATTCTTTCATTTTAACAGTGACTATAATACTGAAATCCAATATCTACTAACTCTCCTAACAAGAATAGAAGCTGCCGAAGCTTAATCTATCCAGATAATTTCCTGTATATTATGGGGCTGGCTCTTCCAGTGTGATGTCATTGATTATAAAGTAAGGATCAGCAAAACTGGCAAATTTATAGCATTTCTTTTTCTCTCTAATTCTGCTTTTGGGACATGAAACAATATTTTCAATAAAGTATTTACAAAGCTTGTATTAAATATTAAGACTGCATGAAAATCAGGACTAACAAACATTACATTTAAAGACTATTGCATTTGAAATGTTATGATCTCTCCATCCCGTATGGACAGAGGAGTGCCAGCACCCCCACCTCTCCATGTAACTGTACCTGCTTAACTGCAAGTGGACCCCTCTGGCGTTTCCTAACAGCCCCCCCCCCACCCGCCCCTATTGTCCATTATCCCTCTGGGGCCCATAATGATCTTCAAATCCCCTAAAGATGAACTATTGCCCCTGACCCTTAGGCTGCGGGTGGGGAACCTACATATGGCCCCAATACCTGTTCTAAAATAGCATCGTATTTAAGTAAAATAATAATTCAAAGAAAACAAATTACATTAAAATAGAAAACAAGAAAATAATAAACAATTAAACCCAATAAAATAAATGAATGGCTAATTAATACTTAACATTCTTGGTCCAGCATGATCAACCAATGCCCTTGGTCATCCTTTCAAGCCAGGTAAAAGGGTACATTTATTGAGTAATTGATTAAAGCTATGGGATCCTCTTCCAGCTGTTGAAAAGGCCACATTCGTCTTGAAACCCTTTGTCCTGTCTTTGAACCATTAAGTCCCACATCCAAAAATGTCCAGCTCTAAAAAAATAAATAATATAAATAATGTTTTTGATAAACTAATGGGAAAGATACATTTGGGTATTGCCCTTAACTTTTATACAGACTTTCTAGTTCTAGGCCGCTGATTGGCCTAAATAACTATCAATCAAATTTCAGGTGATCAGAATAAAGGAACTGAAATCTAGCAATCTGATGGGTTAATATTAACAACTTCCTAATTTGTCTGTTTAATTGATAGCCAATCAGATCAGAGTATGCTCAGAAAGCTTCCCATCTCTGATTGTCCAATGGCTCATCCAGTCCTGGATGGGATAGCTATATTTTCTATCTCTTATGCAATGGCTATAATATCTATCTATATATCCATCTATTCATCTATCTATCTAACAATGTATACACTAAAGTGTTGTGAAAATGTAGAGTTCCTTAGTCAGGCTAATTTGCCTATATCCCATTTGGCAAACTGACATAAACAGAATAACATAGAAAGTGAAGGTATTTATACTACTTTTCAACCGTATGTTATACCTTTTTAATAAATTTACCCAAGTGGACCACTGTGACCAAAGTGGTTCCCCCCAGCATTCAATAAATGAATAATCTAAACTGGCTATGGGCTCTCCTCAAGTCCATGACCCGTGGGCAGTTCCAGAAGGTTCATTCTCCTGTACATGAAAACATGAACTGATCTGGTTATATGGAGCCAAAGGGTGCTCTACTGTGGGGATATCAAATTCAAAATCAAGTCACATCCTCCAGGCCTGGCTAAGTCTATATTCCTCTTTGATCAGTGTGATAGGTACATAATCATTTCACTCACTTACAAGCTTCTCTTCCGATCTTTCAATCCCCAACCCTCCTCTCTCCTTCCTTATATCTTATTTCTAATGTTCACCCAAGATGATAGCTCCATATTGAGGTTTGTGTACACTGGTTTTGAACTCCCATGAGCCTGTGCTTTAGATGTACATTGCTGTCGGAACCAAGAAAGAGACTTATGAGGTCACTAACGTTTCCAGCAACAACACTTGTGAATTCATACTTCAATTAAGATATTTTATTAAGGCATAAAAATTTCTTTCAGTATTCTAGAGTAAATGTTGTCACTTAAAATGCTAGGTCTGGTGCAGCGTAGCCTTTGCTTACCTATAAATCTTGCATCAAATGCATCAGGCATGAAAACATATTTGTAACTTTTCATGTAAACTTTAAAAAACGAAACATTAAATAATTGACTTTCTATATGGATTTAATGCAGTCTGCTTGAGAATCGACTTTGTAAGAGGTTGAGACGTAGCATAAATTAGAGTCTTAGTGGTATATTTAGGTGAACTGTTCGGAATTACTTTATAATTACCTGGTTTCAATTACAAAACTAAGTATCCAATTACACAGCTGGAACTGTTTTGGGATTCTTCGTTTATGAGAACAAGAACAGACCCCACACTCCCCTGTTTTATTCAGATGAAAATAAGGACAATACAGGATTTAAAAATGTCTATTTCATTTTGTTAAATATTGGTTTGGGGAGGCCGTTGGTTGCAGGAAAACCAAGAGCCCTATTCTATTAAAAGCCGGCAAATGCCTCTAACCCGTAATATTGGCTGCAGGTTTTTTTTAAATCTAAATGTTTAGATGTATTCTATTGACTGAAACCAGAAATTTACTTACTTAAGCCTCGTAAAATATGCATTTTTAAGTAGGATTTCAGGGTGTGTGATCATATGATCTGACATTAATTAAGCAAGCCCGTAATTTACTTCTTAGACACAGCCAATAGTAAATGAGACCGTCATCATGATGTCAGTAAAACATGGAAGTTACACATAACCTGCAATCGGAGGCTTCCAATTAATTAGTGCCAATAAGTAATCTAGAGCTCTATAAAATGCATTAGATCATCTGTTCTAGTCTATGTGGGTTTTATGATATGTACTATCCCCTTGAGTCCCAAGATCAATATTACTCAGAAATAACATTTAAAACTAATATTTTTTAATTCCATATTTGTGGGTTTGAGACTGTAATTAATTATAATATATTTCCAGGCCTTCACATGCTTTTACATTACAGTATTGTGTGTTTAATTGCTGTTACAGCTCTAATAAGTGTTTGAAAAAGTTCTTGCCAGTCCTATTTAGTACTCGCAATATTTTTGACAGAAATATGGGTTAGACTTTATTTGCAAGCTAGAGCTACGGGTCTAATAGAATATGGAGATTGTGTAATTAGTTAGAACTCATAATATTCGAGCTGTGCTAAAACCAAAGGAGTTCTAAGGCCAAATTTGAATCTTTGGCTTGCCTGTAGTGTTTGTGGGATGGGATCTCGTAATTGGATTGCGAGTAGCTAAAAGAATATGTGCCAATATTAGGAGCAGGTTTTAGTGTGTATAAATTTACAAATTGGGCAATAGAATAGGGCCCCAAGTTGGTCAAAAAAGTGTACGAAGAGCACTTACAGTTACACTTAAAATATCACTATATCGATACAGCCGACTATGGCATGAATGTTTCTGCACTTATTCAGTATATATATATATATATATATATATATATATATATATATATAATTATTTCTCAGCATGTGGCTACTACAGTTATGAATGAGGACAACCAGTTGTATGATTCATCGTTATTTAATACTGTGCCAGGGAAGATACATTGAGATGTAGACATCATATCCAGGTCTGTCCTGGGATCCATCAAACTGAGATAAACACACAGCTCAATGTGAAAAATCATCATTTACAGTTAAAAGGCAAAAACCCAAATCTGCCAATGTGTTAACATTTCACATCATATTGGAACGAAAACCATGTACTGCACCTTTCACCTTTATTTTTTTATCATAAATGTTCAACTAAACTGTATCAAAAAAGAGCCAATAATTTTTATCATAGCCCTAAAAGAACAGTAATATAATTTGTGTGTCCGTGGCACAGTGTGATAATTTGTGTCAGTGTCCCCTTTAGTTTTTTGTTTAGTTTTGTTAGCATTTTTTTTATGTTCTATATAAATCTTCTAGCTAGTTTAATTTGGTTTATTGTTGTTGTTTGGTGATTCAGTCACATCTGACTCTCTGTGACCATATGGACCATAGCATCTCAGGCACACCTATCATTATGTCTCTGGTTGTGCTTATTTATAAGGTTTTCTTGGCAAAGGTACTGGAGTGGGTGTCAGTTCCTTCTCCAGTGGATCGTGGTTTGACCTCTCTGCTATGACCTGGGCACCTTGGTTTGACTCTACATGGTATATCTCACTATATTATTGAAATACAAAAGCCCCTTCACCACAACAAAGTAGCGATCCAGAAGGGGAGATGTTCATAGGGGTCAATAAAAATCCAAAAATATACTGTATGTAATGGTCTGGCCACCCCTAGGTTGATGAGATTACCTTTCTATAATAGTAATTATTTGTCCATTTTGTCAGATCACCTTTACTGCACATAGTAGAGGGCACCTAACCAGTTGTAGGCACTGGTGCTCGGCCACTGATACTTCCTACATTATATATCATACATCATTTTGAGCCTCCCCAATTCTCATGTTTTCCCAGATGAGAGCTGCCATCTTGAACAACTATAACCTAAAGCCACAAATACAGTGATTCATACTGCTAACAAGCAGACAGTGACATGCTGTTTGTCTGAGCATGATATACAGGTAGTGTGAAGCCCCAACTCTGTGGACATAACGTTAGGTCATAGCTGTAAAACATGGCACCTATGTAAGTGACTACAGGAAGATAGGGGGAGGGTTCATGAGGTGAGAATCAATTACTCTGGAGGCTTCTTAGAAATAAGTGAAATGTAATTTACAGAGGGATTAACAATTCATTTTCTATTGATTATAAGGCTCTTTTTCCACACACAAAAAAACTTTTTATCCCAAGAGGGAGTAAGTGATTTTTCCGTTGTGGTCCATAACAAAACATATGTATTCCAAAAGCAGTTTGTACATAGATTAAAATGACTTTTTGCCTTCCTTTCACTACTTGTGTTTCAAGCAAACTAAAACTTTCATAAGAATTAAAACCTGCTCTTTTAAATTCATCAGCAAATGGGTGACTTCACTGTCCCTTTAGGTAAACAACTTCAACTTCCTTTCCATTCATCTTATTGAAATGCATATAACACTAAGAATTGATAATGCAGAAAATACACACTTGTATTTATAAAAAAAATACAATTCTGGAGATTTTGAATCAGATCTGTTATGCAAATGTCTGGAAATCATGTGTGTCTGGAGATTATTAATTTATTCATACCTCCCAGCTGTCCCCTTTCGGAGGGATAATCCTCTTCTCAGGGTAAATATTTTGTCTTTCTTATTATCCCACTTGTCCCTCTTTAACATAAATTTTCCTTTAACCCTGATTATATCCCACTTCCTCTTGTTGTTTTCTCTCAAAGGCTCAGACAGGCAAGTTCAGGCCTGGATTTCAGGATTTCCTTTTTGTGCACAAGTGAGTCAATCAGGATGACTGAAGAAGTGATAGCCTGTCTGTACACAGCAGATATATCCTTAAATCTTGGCTTGTGTGTGGCTCTCCAGAAGCGAACTTTGCCTACCCCTGGTTTAGAAGAATGATAGAAGTCTAGAGTGTCAGTTCTACACAATGTCCAGCTGTAGTTAGCACTGTATATATATTAAGTGTGTCTCTAAAACTTAGCTACAGAAAAGCCTAACAGAGCATCATTCCCAATATAAGTGCCTCTCTTTGGGTATAAAATGTTGGGAGGTATGTACATGTATAAGGTGACATTTATACATTAAGGATTGTTGAGACAAAAATAATTTATTGGTCATTCCAGCCAGACTACCATGTTTTTTAATAATTTTGGACCTTTCTTGTTATATGCCCACCACACTGCTGCATGCCCCAATGCCAATCTGCTGTGACTTTGTTCATTTGATTTTAGGATTATTGTTTAGGATTGGGGTTTAGGGTTAGGGTTTAGGGGTTAGGGTTTGGTTTAAGGGTTAGGGTTTGGGTTTAGGGTTAGGGTTTGGTTTAAGGGTTAGGGTTCGGGGTTTAGGGGTTAGGGTTAGGGTTTTGTTTAAGGGTTAAGGTTTAGAGTTAAGGGTTTGGGGTTAGGGATTAGGGTAGTAGCAGATAACAGATAATAGTGCGCAAAGCTTGGTGCAGTAGTCAGCAGGTGGTGTGCCAGTGGTGGGCAGATAACAAAAACATTTTTTTTAAGAATTAATAATAATTATTAACATTTTTAGTACTTAACCCATTGACTACTGGAGAGGATCAACAATACAATGCAAAGCTGGACAACTACGGGCAGGAAAGAGTTATTATTTTTAGATACAATCTAGTATTCAATTGTGTTACGGGTCATGAGACTTTAATATAAGGATCACATTAAATAAATGGAAGATTTGACTGGTCTGAATCCCTTGCAGTGTAAGGATTGCTCTCTCTGTCTTGTACAACAGGCCATGTTTTTATAATGAGGAATAAAAGGTCACTTACCACTATTCAGCTTGTATATTGTTTCACACTGAGCCCTTTCCGTGGCCTCTCCCAGGGACTGTTTAGTTTGTATTAGACTCTAATAAAGTCCAGGTGTGCGGGACAAACTAGATAATTTAAACCTGATGACTCTGGATACTTAAAAATAATGTGGTACATTCCTGGTGCTCTGTGTTTAATTTATTGTTCACCTTGGTTACCACTTACATTTATTGGGCAGTTTGGGCGGATTTATTAGGCACTACGTTTAACAGCGTTATCGCTTGTAACTGACTAGGAGCAGAATAGAAAACATATTTTTTTAGACAGACTTATTCTAATTAGTAAGTTGTTTCAGAAATTAAACAAACCAGAAGTGAAGACGTTGTAGGGACCCAGAGCTTAAATCACCTATACTACTATTGAGATCTGCATGGGCTTCAGTTATAAGAGGGATAATCCCAATTAACACTAATATCCCATTGCAGACCAGTTGAGCAATCCAGTGTCTGTTGTTATGTCACCCAGTTTATGGACTGGGTCATTTCTCTGGAGTATAGAGAGGAGGGGGCCATATGTTAGTTTATATACGTTGACGATTTAGGTATTTATGTCTAGGCCATGGTCAAAGCTACGGGAGTCAAAGCTGAAAGGGTGGCCTCATAATCCAATATATAATAATAATCCTACTGGGCTGTGCTTGGTTTTGACCCTATGGTGGTCAAACCAGATTTTGGATGTGTCAAGCACTAAAGAAAGTAGAGGAGTTAAGAGGTAAGAAACTCCAGTGAACTTAGGATAATATGAAACATCATAAAACATCAAGTGGAAGAGCTAGTGAATGGAGGACCCAGTTGCAAACCTATCCTCTTTTCATTATATCATTATATATAAAAGTGTCTGTGGAGGTCAATGAACCCCACCCCCCCAAATAAATAAATAATTGTCTACCCTTCTCCCCTTCCCTAATAATTAAGAGTCTCCTCTTTGCAGATGTGCAATGCTTTATCATTCATTGTGTTACTGGAATTCAAGTGACTTGAGATGGTTATCAGTATGGCATACTATGCTGATGAAAACATCTACTATATAGTTCTTTACAAAAATTACTAGACGTATGGAGAACCCCTTTCTAGTAAAGGTTAAACAAGTAAGATTATTTGCACACTTTGTCCCCTATCTAATTCCAAGCCCATAATTACCTTCATACAAACCATTTGTCTGCGGCTTAGACATTTGTTACGTATATAGATGTATTTAATTGACTCAAGCCCGCAATTAAATTTCAGAGCATGTTCATGATCAATTCAGGAAGTCCATAAGTTAAAATTTAGACAGAACCAATAGTAAATGAGACCGTCATCATGACATCAGTAAAACATGGAATTTAAACTACAATCAATTAGTGTTTAGTAGTCCAATATGCAATCAGACTCGCAATCCAGAAATGTAGAAATCAATACAAATCAATAAGTCAACTGTTCTAGTCCATGCGGGTTTTATGATATGTATTAAGTCCTTGATTCCCGGGATCAATATAACACAGAAATAAAATATTTAAAAAAAAATGATTGCAGATTTCCAAGCCTGAGACTGTTGTGCAATTCATTCTAATGTCTTTCATTGCGTTTCAAGTATTTTTAAGTACAGTAGTGTGTGTTTATTTGCTTTTGCAGTGTTAGGAACAAGTGTTTAACCCACTTGCGGGTCCCATCACTCGTATAATTTTTTGATACATTTGCCATTTATGGGTTTGAAGGCCATTGCGAGCTTGTTGAATTGTTGTAATTAAATATGGATTCTGAGTCTTTAGCACTGGTAACATTCATCGACTTGAAACCTCCAAGGAGGAGATAGGACGGAGTTACTGACAATTTGAAATTAGCATTACAGCTTTCAGCAGATCTGCCTGCCTTCACCCCCTATTAGGTGTCTAGGAAATAATTTCTTCATTTCTTTCTGACTGGTGTAGGTTTGTCTACTATTGTCACTGCATGGTAGTAAGCAAGTAAAGAATATCAGGGCAACACATAAAGGCTCACACGATAGGGGTGTAAAGTAGCATATCTGCTTGTGTCTAAAACACTAAAATTCAAATGTAAGAGTTAAAAGCTATATTGATTTTTCCCCCCACAATTACATATTTTTTTGTTAACAAGTAACTAAATAAACCAATTAAACCATATTGCATGAACACTACAGCAGTCCCTTAAGAGATGTAGTCATACAATTTTAGATCAGAGGAAAAATGCAGATTGGCAAGTACTTAGTGATATAATTCACCTGACTTTATAATAAATATAGAATAAATGCCCAAGTCTTTCTCTATATGTATTGATTTTATTATACTATTAGACATCACCTTTAATGCATACTTTATAGTGTCCTGCCTTATATGGAAGACGTAGTCAGTTGAAGATATATCGGTTTATGTTTTTGTATGATTCCCGCTAATGTGTGAAGCAACCAATTGTGGGATTTATTAGGATTGAGTGAATACTCTGCATGGTGTCAATGTTGGTGACTTCCTTCATGTGTTGGATTCATTAGTCCATATATACTGAACCTGGGAGTATGGCACGAAATATGCTTCTTTCCTTTAAAGGCTTTACAAATTACATATGACTTAAAAGAAAAAAATCTTACATGCAAATAAAAAAGTCCATGTCCTACGCATAGAAAATTATAGAGTCATCTAACGTAAAAATGTTCAGTTAATAATGAAGCTTATAACCAGAGACATATTAATAGTTTTCCTACTGGTTCCATGCCAGATAGCCTCTTCTACTACATTTAATTTTACATAATGAAAGACTATAGAGCTTTCTTCTGGCCACTCTGCCATAAAGCCCAACTCTATGGAGCGTACGGCTTATTGATGTCCTATGTACAGATACTCCAGTCTCTGCTGTGGAACTCTGCAGCTCCTCCAGGGTTACCTTAGGTCTCTGTGCTGCCTCCCTGATTAATGCCCTCCTTGCCCGGTCCGTGAGTGTTGGTGTCTCTTCGCAGGTTTCCTGTTGTGCCATGGTCTTTCCATTTGGTTATGATAGATTTGATGGTGCTCCTGGGGATCATCAAAGATTTGGATATTTTTTTAGAACCTAACCCTGACTTGTACTTCTCAACAACATTGTCCTTTACTTGTTTGGAGAGTTCCTTGGTCTTCATCGCAGTGTTTGGTTCGTGGTGCCTCTTGCTTAGGTGTTGCAGCCTCTGGGGCCTTTAAAAAAAGGTGTGTATATGTAATTATGGATCATGTGACACTTAGATTGCACACAGGTGGACATCATTTCACTAATTATGTGACTTATAAAGGTAATTGGTTGCACCAGAGCTTTTTATGGGCTTCATAACAAAAAGGGTGAATACATACGCACATGCCAATTTTCTGTTTTCTATTTCTAAAAAAATGTTTTATGTACATATTTTTCTAATTTCACTTCACCAACTTAGACTATTGTGTTCTGATCCATCACATAAAATTCAGATTAACAAAACATTGAACTTAAGGCTGTAATGTAGCAAAATAGGTAAAAAGTCAAGGGGGGTGAATATTTTGCAAGGCACCTTAAATATTGTATACTGTGTAGTAGTTGTTTGCAGTTCTTATTAACCCTATATATATTATAACACACAGTAGCCAAAGTAAAACTGAATGTAACACTAATATCAATATTTCAGACTTTCAGCCTTATTACTGTAAATTGCGATTCGGCAAATGTAAAAGGGCTCTATATAGGCACACAGCATATTTTTTTTACAGAAGTTTTTAGTTAGTGAACTTCTATCCAAAAGCAAGGTCTTCACTAATTAAAAAGTTCTGTAAAAAATATATGCTATGTGCTTAAATAGAGCCCTTTTAAATTTGCCAAATCGCAATTTAATAAGGCTGTTAATAATTAACCAAATCCTGACATTAAAACACCATCTCTTAATCTATATGTATATTCCAATAATTCCAACTCTAACCATACTATGGATCTCATTCTATTAACGGCTGTAGGAGATGCGTGGCCGCAAGGACCGGCCGCAGGCTATTTGCCTATTCTATTACCTTGCGGCCGAGGGCTCCGGCAGGCTTGCGGCCGGTGCCCTGTTATCCCTTGCGGCCGCACGCGCAGCAGAAAAGCCTTTGATCTTACACGGCCGCAAGAGTTTCGGCCGCAAGAAAGCCACGGTTGCTATTCAATTGCTATGTAAACCCTCTCGTCATGGCCGTAATTATCTAAAACCGAGCCGCAGCTTACTTGCACCAAAAAGGTCCCGCTAGCACCCAATTAAGCACATAATAAAGCTATCCTGCACTTTGATGAGACGATAATGGGATTGGAGGTGTTAGCATTCACAACATTCCCCTACACTCAAATCTGAAAATCATTTTTAGTTTAATTCATGTCAAATGTCCGTGGACAAAGTCCAGAGGGCTCGGAGCACCTCAGACCCACAAAGGCTGCGGGATTAGCCTCCGTCAAGTCCGTAAATGGGTAAAATAGATTCACGGGTCGTAAAGGGCTTACTTACAAGTCGTAGCATAGAAAAGCCATCCTGTACTTTTATTAAAAGTGAAAGTGATGTTTGGTTTTAGAATTAATAGCTCAACATTCCCCTACTCTCAAATCCGCAAATAAAGATATTTAACTTCATGTTCAATCTTCGTGTTTTATCTATCATGCAAGAGCGCACGGGTTTGAATAACGAGCTACGGGCTTGGAGGACATGCGCCCTCCAAGCCCGCACGTGCTTGAAAAAGGAGCTACGGGTTTGATCATTGAAGTCCGTGGGACTTGGACGGATTTTAAAATCAAAGTACAATTTGGCGATGTGCAAGCTTGAGAATATTTTGCTATTAATCCTCATGCCCCCCCATTATGTTTCCGCTCATTTACAGTGCTTTGCAGTGCTGGATTGAATATATAGTGGCTTCTACAATGCTTTGTTTGCGGCCCTCAACCTCCGAACCCGTACGGGTTTTAACAAGGACGAGCCAGAGGGACTACGGGACGGAAAATAAACCGTAAATGATATATCGGATTTGGGCGATGTGCAAGCTTGAGACGGTGTTGCTATTAGTTCTCATGTCCCCCATTATGATGCCTAGCATTTACGGAGCTTTACAGTGCCATCTTGAATTTATATTTGCATTTACAGTTTTCTGACTTTGCGGCCGGATAACAAGATTTACGGGCGCGGGAAAAACGCTTGCGGACGTTTGCATGATGTGCAGCCGGCCGTAAGGGGTATATCCTTGCGGCGCCGTCCATTTGAATAGCAAGGTAGCAGTAGCTCTACAAGGGGCCGGAAGATGGCCGCAAGGAATCGCAGCTTTGCGGCCATTTTACGGCCGTTAATAGAATGAGGCCCTATGTCTGTAGAGTACTGCACCCCACTACAAAGAGCAGCACCACCACTAATATCACAATTAATAAAATCAACTCTAACCAAAATGGTCTTGGTTTGGAGAACAATCGGAATGGTTTTAGAGAGGCTTCTCGCCTTGCTATGTTGGATTCACTAAAGTATGATCTCTCCAAGAGCCAAACATTTCAATATTAATCACCACACTAAATCTAATATCTGTAACCAACAATAACTATATCCAACCATTAATAATCTCAACGCAAGCACTCAAATTTTTGCAACCACTGGAATTGCCAATACTAGAACCTCACCACTAATAACCACAAATGTAAACATAATATAACTGACAACAAAAAATAGCACAAACCCTAATATTATTAACTCTAAAACCTCTAACCACAATATGCGTAACCCAAACCTATCCGCACTAACCATAGAACCCACACCACTAACCCTGATATCACTAACCGTACCTATCAAAACATTAACCTAATATATCTAACCCATGACTACCAACATCTCATGAGGGTTGGAGGTAAGCCATTAAACTGGGGGTTAGATGTTTGAACTTCAGTTTAATAATGAATATTGCTTTTCTAAATCGATGAACACAAACTTTCTTAAAGACCAGTGTCTAATTAGGACATCTATCTCTTGTAGTTAGGTTTCTACAGTGATATCTTTCCCTAGAGAATGAAATTATGTGGAATAAGATGCTGGCACAACCGCTTTATAAAACGTGCATCTAGCAGTAAGATTTCCTCATTGTATTTATCTAACAATAGGGTAGCAAGGTTTAAGAGCTTCTTTTTATCCCACTACACTATTCACATATCTAATTATAATTAGAAATTAACTCACCAGTTCACTGATATAGAAAATATTAAACTTGCAGGTTCCATAATATTTTTAGTTTAGATTTTTCTCAATATTATTCCTAACTTTACAAGGATCATGCAGGTAAACATGAAATAAAAACCGTACATCCCTACTACCAAGTCTAGTTCTTCAAAAGAACATAATGTAAATATTGGACGACAGTGGTTTGTGGCACGTTTCTATATAACAGAGATGCAGACATTCAGTATACATTCCTGAGTCGATGCAGGAATCAGTAGAAACCAGATGATAAAAATGGACAAATTTGTTTTTGAAGGACAGTTTGTTTATTTACTTAAGACTAATTTAGAAGTTTGCAATTTATCACATTGTTGGAATTGCTCCAGTTACATCTTTCAGTATCTAAGGGGCTGTAACCAGTTACTAAAGTTTTGGCATCGGCGATATCCTGTAAACACAGCGCTCTATTCTAATCTCTGAGATAGAGTCTTGATGACGCTTTCTTGCTGAGCGATGTATAAAATACCAATATAAACAATGGTTAGAACTTCAAACATCAAACAGGCAATGCACAGATCTACTATGGCTGTACTATACGATTATCGGGGCATGGGAAAGTAATGTATTGTCTTCAATCACCATCAGTACATGAAGCAAAACAGACACTTTTTTCTATGAATATAAAAGTTTTAACTGCTATTTGAATTTTCAAGTGGCCATCAAGTTCTTCAAAAAGTATGTACCATTAGGCAATGTAACCTCCATTCTGTACAGCGCACAAACAATGCTCCAGACACACATATATGTACTGTAGAACTTACTCTTAAGCCTTCTCAGCCCACTCAACTGATAACCATTATATGATTCATAGCTGCATTTAGGCCTAGGCCTTTGAGGCCTAGGGCAGCGCCATTTTGGGGCAGTCACCCTAAGCATGGATCTAGACTTAGGGGGAAAAACGCTTAGTAAGGTTACTTTATCGTGCTGACAGCTTCCATGTCACAGCAATTTGTGATGTCCCAGCTTCCATATAACATCACAAATTGCGCAAGCACATCCATGATATCACATGACTTGAAATGTGGGAACAGAAAGTGCAACATGAGTGGCTTGGTGCTTTATTCACTCTGCACCTTGTTCTGTCTGCTCTCCCAGGTTTTGTAAGGATCTATTTTGCTGAGAGCAAAGGTGAGTGGGTATCCAGTGAGAATGGGATCTTAGGTTGATGATAATACATGTAGGTCATGACCCCGTAAAATCATGGACTATTTTTGGTTGACAACCGGCTATGGATGGACTCTAGCCCATGTGTCTACCAAACCCAAGGGCTATTGTGATGGCCATAAGTCTTGCCTAAAGGGACTAAGACACTTTTAAGTTTTGTTGCTGTATAATGTTGGGCCTCTGGCCTTGGTTGTGTGCCCTGGGCCTCCCAGAACCCAGTTCACCAAGTATTTTCAGCCTATCAGGCTCAGGAATGTTTTTGTAATTTTTGAATGTTAATTATGTGTGCATAATTTGTTTTAGGGTATAACTGTTACATTGAGCCAAAATAATTATTTTGTTATTAGTATCACTTTAAGGCTACCAGTAAGCACTTCCAGGAACCAACCAATATACCCAGTTTGCTCATAGAGCCAGGTATGGCCCTCAAGCGGTAGATTAGGATCTAAAGACTTCTATGTGAGATGCAAGAACACGATTTAGCCATCAAGTATAATTAACAAGTCTGTCAAAACAGCCGTTGATACACTTAGTTCAATAGACAAAGGTTAAGCGATGTCAAGTATTTTGCAAGTGATACATCTTTGATCATTTGTCTTGTGGATAACCACATATTTGATATTTGATGATAGCCATTGTTCATGACCCCCATTCATTCTACTAGGGGCCTGACTGTCTAGAATGCTTAAGTCCTTGTCAGCCCCAAAAAGTGAGTACACCTGGGACCCATCACAAAACAATTCCCCTGTGAATAAATAAAGATATTTTATTTGAGGGGAGGTGCATTGGGGAACGGGTAAACCCAACCACAAAGCCCTACCACTCCCTGTTCATGTGGCACTCCAAGCCTCTTAACCAATCCGACTACCACCCACTTGGTTTCCACATAGAGGATGTCACTATCCCAGGTAATCTAAACGTTGTACACCCCAGGTCCATGGTTCACCCACTATGTCTTCAGCAGTTACACTAACTAAGTAACCCCTGCTCTGCCCAGGTCCTGCGGGAGGTAGTTGATAATCCGGACCCTAGACTCTTTGGCATCTCGGGGGAAGAGGAAAAAGGATGGCACCAAGCTCATGTAGACAACCCTGGTCCATGTGGGGTAGTTCAAAGGGAGCATAATGTGTGAAATGTATGTGTGCCCAAGGAAAGGGCAAACATACAGAAGGCTGTCTCATAGCTATAGGAGTTTTGAAAAGCAAATTTTGCCGAACTATTCTATGGTTCTAGCAAAAATGAAACCCATACAACTTACTGACTCACACAGGGGTATTGCCTACAGCTTTAACATGTGCTTGCAGTCTATGGGCTTCCATTGCACCTTATATAAACCCTGTACCATGGTGGTCCCTACAGACCCCTATGATATAATATAGTATAACAATGGGAATAATAATACAGAAAGCTTATGCTCTGCTTATGCATGATATGTGTCATTTAGAGGGAAGGTGTTTTTTATTTTTTTAATCAGAAATTCATTTTTGCAACTTGTCCTCGTCCCCAGTCCCAAGAATCAGTAACTTGTCCCAACCCTGGGTTAAGCTATCCTATGTGAGGGGATAGAAGGAACCTAACAACCTGCAGGTACTATTGGTCTTCTTACCCTTTTCAAACCCAACAAAGTGCGGGTTGGGACAAAGTGTATATATATATATATATATATATATATATATATATGTATATATATATATATATATACATTAGAATTGTATTTATTCCCTAATGGTCAAGGGGGTACATTCACTTGACAAGGCCTATATAAACCGCTGACATGATATTTTGCTTTCCTTTTTTTTTTTTTTTTTTTTTAAAGATATGTCCCTTGAAACCACAATGGTCATGTACACATAATAGTTTGCTGTATCTGGACTATGGACAGAAACATCTGATCTCATTTTGTCATGTGACAGATTTTAAAGTATCTGCCCAGCATTAAAGATAAATGGAGTTTCTTAATTATATGTTAGACATGTAAAGTGAATATTGCATTTTTCATGAAAAACTAATTATTCTAAGAAAAATTACAGTTAATTTTCAACACAAAGAGGACATAGTATGGAAAGCTGATAACGTTTAGGCAACTCTCTTCTAGATAATCTGTGTTGGATATCACAGAATTGTTTAATTTTGATCTAGAATAAATTCCAGTCACTTCTCCATGTCATTTCATAATCGTGTCATTTTAGTGACAAATCAGCAAACAATTGAGATCATTGATTGTTTTTTTAGTAGACTGGGCATAAAAGCTTAAATTATTTAATACATTTAATAATTCTCAGTTTCACATTGGACAAAGTACATGGTCCCAGGTAATCTAAACATGGTAGACAATGTTATATACAGACCGCAGTCTTCCTATTAACTCATGAATGCCTATGAACATCCCTTGTTGGCTAAAATGTTGAACTCAGAGAACTTTAGTTATCTACTCTGTGTTACTCTGGAGATATTCTTATTGTGTAATCAATTTTTAGACAAAACCTCTATTTTAGCAGACACACTGCTTGTGCCTGAATGATTATATGTTCTTATTATCCACACTTCCTATTGACTTGATGGGTGTGTTTTAATAATGTTTATTATCTATTCTTGACTGAAAGAAGGGAAGAGGAATGGGATTTATTTACACATTGGTTGATGCAGGCAAGCTTTAAGTATATGACATCTTCGCCTTTTCCTTCTGGATCACTACTTTGTTGTGGTGAAGTGGCTCCAATGAAGCTTTGAGACATACCAGGTAGGGTCCCCCAAGATGGGAAGGTCATAGCAAAGAGGCCAGGCAAATACTCCAGTATCTTTGCCAAGAAAACCACATGGATAAGTACAACCAGGAACACAAGAATTGTGCTGAGGGAACACATGTGTCCGACTAAACAACAACAATCTTCTCCTTAACCCGCACATGGTCAGTAGAGGGCAGCTTTCTTGAAAGCCATACTTGCCTATAACTTATCTTGCCATGGCAGCTTCCTTGCACTAGCAGAATCTGTTAATGTTTTTTATGTATTGCATATTTTGCCAGCAATAAAAGTTTTTCACAATCTTCAATTCTCCTTTAACATTATGTCTATGATGCTTTTGTCACTGACACATACAAATTACAAGCCTCTAATCTATATAAAAGCATCTTAATTTATATTAAGGATTTTTAGCCCTCTTTCCTTGTTAATCTGTTTTAGTCTCATCAATTTCTGAAAAAGTTTTCGTTAGACGGAGCAGCAACAAGCAGTTGAGTTAACTTTGGCCGGCTGCCTTTTGTTGTTTGCACATTTTTGTCTAAACAAGATGATTCAGTGATGAAAACAAGAGCTTGTCCTGCTCTCGTATTCCACAGAGAGTCCCATCCAGATGAGCTTCATGGGGGCTGCTCGCCAACACTCCCAGAGCCCCAGTGAAACAAGCAGAGTGTGCCAGAGACTCAGATGCTTTCCAAAGCCCCTCAGTGCGTCTCCCTGCTGCGCTCAGCACCGTGCTGCTTCTAATCCCATGCAGGATCCAATACAAGATCTGTTCTTCTGTGACCATTTTCTAACAAATCTGCACTGCACAACATCACGGGGGACGGGTGCATATAATATCCGGATCTGACACAGAGCAGGATTGGAGTCAGCTGCCTTATTTCACTTTTTTATTTATTTATTGGAGACACCTGTGTAAAATCACTTTCTGCCACGTTTTGGTGCATCTCATGTTAAATTCAATGCAAACTATTTTTTATTTTATTTTAAAGTACATTGAGTTATATTTATAAAATGGGTAATTGTTTCTTCATGGCAGGGTCCAATTTTCTTTAAAACTGCCTGCAGAGTTGGTCCTACGTTGCCGAAAAAAGGTCCTGGATTTCAGTATTTCCTTACTGTGCACAGATTACTTTCTGATTGACTCGCTTGTGCTTCCTATATCAGATTGGACTACTTTAGTTCCACGACCCACCGGTGACTTGAGTTGGAGAGTGCTCCATGGTGCACTGAGCACGAGAGAGTACTTGGCTAATTTCACAGACTCTCCCTCCACTTGTCCATTCTGTGGCAAGAAAAAGTCTGTGTATCATATTTATTTTAGTTGCGCCAGACTGCAGCCCCTCTTGTCACTCTTGAGGGGCCTCCTCCAACAGTTCTGGCTGCATTTCTCCACCCACATATTTATTTTTTGGCGCCCAGTGTCCCGGGGCAATAGGGCTAGGGATACCACCTGGCTATGTCCACTGGGGGAATAGATGGTGTACTCTGCTCTTATCTCCCCAACCGGTTTCTTTTTGTCTCAATCTTCTAATCTGATTATTTTTTAATTTACAGAACATATTGGTTTGACATGCAGATTGGCTTTATAAAAGGCCAGTATCTGTCAAACTTTTAGTGTTTACAATACACCTATATCAGATTGGAAGTCTAACCATTCAGAATGCATGAAAATTGCTTGTTCTGATTGGTTAGACTTTTATCCAAATATATGGTATGGGAGTAATTCAAATACTCAATTTTGATTGGCTGAGATATTTTTTAGCCAACTGGATTCTGGAAAAATAGCATAAAGTGAAGGTCCAATCTAAGAACCATTAGCCCCAGTTGGAGCTCATTGAAGGAGGAGCTTTTTTTCCTTTTTCTTTTTTTTATAGAGCGACAGAATGGGTGGTGATCCATTTCCATGGACTGAAAATGAGGACCAAGAGCTGTAATCAAGCAAGAAGAGGATGAATTCTTCCATTTAAATGGAAGTACCTGCTTATCCAGGGCTGAAGAGGGAGGAGTGTGGACCAGGGCATTAATGATCATCGCTGGAGTGTGTCGCAAGGATAGGTAATGTATATTTACCTCCTTTACAGGTGTAACTTTTTTATTTTATGTAATGTTCCTTTATTATGCATTTAGTGTTAGGGTCAATGGGGGTCCAATATGGACCCATGTGGTGATAAGAAGGGAGCCATGGGGGTCCTTGCAGGCTCCCATGGTAATGTGGTTAATTTTAGGGGCCATGGGGATTCATAGGGACTTCCATGGTATAGGGGTTAATATTAGATGCCATCGGGTCCATAGGGACCCCAATGGTACAGGTTAGAAAACAATGGGGTTATACTTTAGACCAGGGAATCCATGGGAATATTGGGGCTTGTAGGGGTAGAGGGCATTGAGAGGAGATTTGGGGGACCCCCTAACTAAAAGGAGGCAACCCCATAATTATGTCAGGTTTAAGCAATCAAGCCTCAAAATTAACACACTTAAGTTGTTAGCTCCTTCTTAGCAACAAATTTGAGGCATCTCAGATTTTCGTGTATTAGTGTATAAGTGATAGCTTGGTAG
Organism: Discoglossus pictus; assembly: GCA_027410445.1. Taxonomy (NCBI): domain Eukaryota; kingdom Metazoa; phylum Chordata; class Amphibia; order Anura; family Alytidae; genus Discoglossus; species Discoglossus pictus. The sequence continues at coordinate 112,935,393 of CM050171.1, forward strand.
TGCTTTATAAGTAAACTTCCGCTGGTTCTTTTCTTACGCCACTTTAATTATTATTCGTCTTTAAAGTGTGAACTTTACTTGGAGTATAAAATTAATACTTTAATATTAGAGACATCTCTCCTTTAGTGAACAATGGTGGGTAAGATCTTATTGACCTACTGAGAAAAATGCTACTCCACATGTATTCTAGCATTGGAGTCTAATATGGAGAATCTATGGTGCTTTATCCAAAGGGCGCTTAATTCACCAGACTTGCTCTATGTCATTAGATGGAGGATGAAAAAGTATGTCGAAAAAGTACTTTCCTTTTTGTAACATGCTAAATTCATTGAGTTATAAGGGTTTGTAGTTAGTGGTTGTAGTCTGCTGCTGTCCACTTTGATTATGCAGAATACTTAATGGGCTGCACTGGCCCGTGGCACTAATTAGAATCAGCTCTGCAGGCTGAGTAAAACAGTTTTCAATTTCCTTTATAAGTTATATTGTTCTCTTTCACCTATTGCTAGTGATGTAGAGCATAATGTTAGAAAACCTGGCTATCAAATAGAGAGTGTGAGATGTTTATAGTAAAAGAGGGAATATATACACAGTAAAGTGTTGGTATGAAACAAATAAGACTGCTCTAATGCTTTTAAAATAAGTATCTAAATACATAAATACAAGAATGAAAATGAAATAGGATAGAACTGGGACTCGGACTCACAACCTATAATTCCAAGAGAGGTTTTTTGATAACTGCCATCTTGCTGTATGATAAAGATTGAGTAAAGAAACCAATAACGCTAAAACAGAATCAGTATATTAGACAAAGCCTGAACCTAATTATATATGCAGGTAATATTGTGAGTGAACTTTAGGGGATTTATAAACAATAACTAAAGTAACAATATCTTAGACCATTCGTAATTAATTTTATAAAATTAAATAACTTTCCCACATAATTTTCAAACTACTACCAGATGACCCATTAATTCCAGGACCTTCACCCACCATTCATGGTCCTATATGGACCTCCTGATGTTGTTGAGGATGAACACTGTTTTAGTCCTTATTATGACACAAACCAAGAGAAGATTATACTGGGAATTAATTGTGCTGATTAGTAAAAAGGAAAATTAGAAGCAACACAAAATCCATAATTACAGACAGACATAAGTTGTGAGGTATTATTTATAAGCCAAGCATACTTCCTTTCTGAAAATGATCCAGCAGAATGTGTTACTGATTCTGTTTTGGAGGACAGGGTGAACATTGTGTATTAATCCTCATTTGCTTCAGACATTTCAGTCCTCCTACAGAATTACATGTGGTTCCTGTTGTTTATCAAGCTCCCTGTGGCAATTCCCAAATTCCTATAAAGCAGCAGTTCCAATATTTTATTTAAGACCACTTAAAAATTACTCAGGGTCTTGGTGGACCAAGGACTTTTGTGACTTCTAATCACAATCGTAATGTGCTATGTCATACGTCATGGTATATAGAATTTGTCTGGTAATTAAATGACCACTGGAGTGTTTGGAAATTCATGGATTTGTTCTTATTTTATCAGTCGATGGAAAAATAGTAGAGGTTGGAAAAGGAGGTGGGGTTAGATTGCTATATCATGAAAGCTTAAGAATACCTTTTAATATTTGACAACCATTCTTATGCCCCCACTTATCCTCAGAAGCAGGCAGCATGTGAATATAACTGCAATCCCTGCTCCTGCAGAAATGTAAACACCCCTGTTATACATACAACCTTCACCATTTTCTCCAATATTCTATGTCAGGCTCTGATATTTTTATATTATACAATAGTCCTTTAAAGAGTTCACTTTTCAAAATTAAATTATAAATATGCTTCTAATTTGAATGTATTAAATTATCTATCTATACAGTCCCAAAAGGTCCTTAAAAAGCTCTGAAGTAGAGGTTCGAAGAGCAATTTTATGGGAAAATGTTCAATTTTTATATGTTAATTCTACCAATAAATCCTCTAGAGAGATAATTCCATGTTTCAAACAACTTGAGAAGCCTTGAAAGCTTATTAGCAGATAATGAAGATTTTCAGTCCACAGGCCCCTACTCTGCCTTCAAACCCAAAAGCAAATTTACACCTCCTCTCAGTATAAGCCCCAATATAGAGTTATTTGTCAATAATGTGGTTCGTGATATGAAAAAGATCTCTAGTAACAATAATGTCAACCATAATTTGACCAAAATTGAAAGGTTGGCACTAAAACAATTACAACAAGATAATGATATCATCATAAGAAATTCAGATAAGGGAGGGAATATAGTCTTACTTGACAAAACCGACTATATCCTAGAATGTGAAAGACTCCTTAAAGACAAGAAAAGCTATAAAAAACTAGAGAAAGATCCAACAGATAATTTCATAGAGGAACTGAAAGATATCCTAAATAGGGGCTTAAATACCAAAGTCATATGCAAAAATGAATTTGACTTTCTCCTAAATCTGAATCCAAAAATAGCCACTTTCTATACCATTCCAAAAATACACAAGAATCCCAAAAAACCACCTGGTAGGCCAATTGTGTCCGGAATCGAGAGTATAACAGAGAATCCTAGTAAATATGTGGACTCCATGTTACAAGAATTTGTGATTACACTGGCCTCACACGTAAAAGACACCAAAGATGTGCTACTGAAATTGAATGACATTTCAGTAAATAAGGAAGCTCTACTGGTGTCTTTAGACGTGGAATCACTCTATACAAGTATACAACATCAAAGAGGTATAGAAGCAGTGAATTATTTTCTATCAAAGAGAGGCACTCAATATTCTAATCACAATAAATTCACAATAGAACTATTGGAGTTCGCTCTAACACACAATTACTTTGTTTTCCTCAATAGATTTTACCAACAAATATGTGGCACAGCCATGGGCACAGCCTGCGCTCCCACATATGCCAACCTGTATTTAGGTTGGTGGGAAGAGCAAATTGTATTTACTGACCAATTGGATCAATATATACAACACGTCGAATTATGGATAAGATTTATCGACGATATCTTGTTAATATGGAATGGAAGCCAAAAAGATTTAAAAATTTTCATTGAAATACTCAATACCAACAACATGGGACTATACTTAACCTCAGAAATGAGTGAGAATGCAATTACCTTTTTGGATTTGAAAATTGCAAAGTCTGAGAATGGAAAACTACAAACAACCACATATAGGAAACCAACAGCGACAAACAGCTTTTTAAGGGCAGATAGCAGTCACCCTAAATCATTGATTGAAGGGATACCAGTGGGGCAATACTTGAGAATCAGAAGAAATTGCTCCAGCCAAATCAACTTTGAGAAGGAATCCAGAGAATTACAGCAGCGTTTTATAGAGAGAGGGTATAAGAATAAACCCTTAAAAAGAGCATATCAAAGAGCACAAGCAGTAGACAGAGAATCACTTCTGTCCAATAAAAACAAAGATCAAGATGAAGTGGTCAGGTGTATAGGAACTTATAATGGCAAATGGCATCAAATTAAGAAAATATTCAGTGACCATTGGAAGATTCTACTAGATGACGATGATCTAAGGCCATTTTTGAGTAGTCAGGCCCAAATAACCAGTAGAAGATCCACTAATCTAAGAGATATGCTAACCAAAAGTCATCTAGAAGGCGCTAGAAACAATACCTGTCTCAATAGAACAAAGGGCTGCTTTAAATGCCTATCATGCAAAGCATGTAAATATGTGAATACTACTAAAACTTTTCCTTCTAAAGATGGAAAAGACAACTTCAAAATTCAACAACTAATGACGTGTAAAACTGTGGGGGTCATATACCTCATGCTTTGCAATTGTGGTATGAATTATGTAGGCAAAACTTGCAGAGAACTGAGACGCAGAATACTTGAACATATATACAGCATCACCAAAGAATATGACACACCAGTGGCCAACCATGTGAATTCTCACCATAATGGTGATCTAAGTTATATATCTTTCATAGCGATAGATGGTATTAAACAAAACATCAGACGAGGCAACATAGATAGGGAACTACTTAAAAGAGAGGCCTACTGGATCTTTACACTTAAAACCAAAAAACCATGGGGCCTCAATGATGGATTCACGTTCACACCATTCATTTAAGTCACTTACCAATTATCAAGGTCAACTAGCAATGAATATTATATATACATATTTATGTACGCATTATAAGATAACATTACAGTGACTATCCTAACTCCCCCTATATGCCCCTCAAAGATGAAGTCAAATGATAATGAGGTAAAGGCAAATTATGAAGGGTAACAATGAAATTAATAATACCAATAACAACAGAAATGGAACACTTCATGTATTTATATAAATAGGTCCATATATTATATATGTATATAACTTAGTATTTATAAGAAGACTTTATACCTTGTACATTACCAATGACAAGATTCCTATTCATTATAGACCAATTCATATAAGGTGATTGACACCTACTATGACTATACATATATATATATATTTATAAAGTTATTTCCCTCTCATATGCAAGGCCATTTATGAAACCTACAAGGTGTCATATTAATACCATATGTGCCTGTTACACAGTGCCCTTTATGCTGTATTTTATTTCTAGTATTTATAATTATGATAGATGCTCCAATCTATCACAATATAGGCTTTATCAAACTTCCCATACTATTTTTAGCATCATTTTAATTATAGAATTTTTTTTGTATTAGCATAATTTTATGATCCACCGGGTTGCCTTGGCAACCTTAGAGCTTAAATAGCTCCTTAGATACGACCCCGGTAACCCCTGATGAAAAGTTTAGAAACGCGCGTCGGGTTGCACGTGTTACGACGCGACGTTGCGCTATGACGTCATACGTAGACGCATAGACCGCGCGTAGCATACCTAGGAGCTTAGGAGTAGAGACACCAAACAAACGGACATCCACCTGCATTATTATCCCTACTCTCACCAATATTATTGAATACTTACTCTCATAATTTACCATGAAGTAGAGAGGGATTCCTCCCAGCTCCTTAGTTTATGTAGTTCAACTGTATTAATTAACAAATAATAGGACCTTCCTCTATTAGTTTCACTATTTATTAGTATACCCCCACTTAGCACTAGCACTTTAAATTAATAATTTATCGATCATTTATCCCACAATATAGGCACAAGACACTTTAATAAGATTATAATCCTATGTACAATACCTAGGTGCTACACCTCAAGTGCAATCACTTTCTATTTATAATAGCACAGTCACTTTATTTTTTGTATGAGGTAGATATACCTATGCAAATACATAGGTCTATCAATAGGACCTATGTCTCTGCTCAGTTGTTATATCCCCCATTATTTGTTTCTCTGCACTTAACACTTTAATAGATTGCTATAAGCATATGCATTAACCTACGTGCAATATTGTAAGTGCAATTACTGTATATATACAGCACAGTCACTTTATTGTTGTATGTGACTTATACACCTTTGCCAATACATAGGTCCAATTTCAGGACCTGTGTCTCTGCCAACTGGTTATATTTCACCCTCTATCAGTTCTTTAGTTCTTGTTGTCACCTATCACCATTGTGTGCAAGGGGATATATTATACAGAATCATATCTTTATAAATTCAATAATCCCTATGAGGAAGTCCAACTCATAATTAAGATCCAGAATTTTACTACTATCAGTATCTCGTCAGTGTATCAGTATTTTAATACTTATTTTATACATTAATAAAAGCTAAGTTTTATCTTGTTTCCTGCTGCTCTATATTGTTATCAGGGCAGAGGGTGTGCACTTTAGTTTCAAAGGATACTTTGTCTTTCCCGTCTTATTACCATTATATTGCATATATATCCTATAGTAGCACCCCTAGTCTACACTTAGATTTCTTTATACACACAAGATATAGTGATTATGAGAGGAATTGACTCTGCTGGGTTTTGAACCCTGGTCCCCAGCCTGCTGATCCTCTTCCCTACCACTGCGCCAGCCTGCCTTTGTGAAATTCCTGGAGATCTGATAACCTTGACTCTGCTAGCAATAGCATCAGTGACTAAGTCTCTTCAGCTGTGTCTGATCAGGTGTCTGGTCGATGGCCTATATAAGGCACTTCCTGTCAATGTACCTTGCCAGATTATTGTGGTTCCTGATCCCTTCAATAAAGCTTGTTCCTGTATCACCTACAAAGTTGCTGAATTGGATTATTGCTGACCTAGGCTGCTGGTCTCCAAAACCTTGTGATACCTATATCATTACAGAATAATCTGGCCAATTCATGGAGACCGCCGGGTCAGATTCTGCATTGGCCCAGCAGGTTGCTTTATTTGCAAGAACTGTGCAGACCCAGGCACAGACCATTCAAGTGCTGCAGGACCAGGTAGCTGAACTGCAAAATAAAGTTCAGTCAATGCACAGTGAGTATACCAGCTACAGGGCACGTGATGTTGCGGCTGCTACTGTTACACCTGCACAAGATGCCCGCTTGCCCTTACCAGAAAAGTTTGGAGGAGATCGCAAAAGATTTAGGGGTTTCCTAAATCAATGCTGTTTGCACTTCATGATGTTACCTCACCGATTTCCATCTGAAAGAGAGAAGGTGGGATCTATTTTCTCCCTATTCAAAAATGAAGCCCTGGCTTGGGGCTCCCCTCTTCTGGAACAAGACAGTCCAGTCTTGGGTAATCTAAATGACTTTCTTGAGGCCATGGGCCTAGTTTTTGATGACCCCAATCGATGTGCTACAGCAGAAGCCACTCTCCTTCATTTGCATCAAGGGAGGCGCTCTGTGGCTGAATATGCTGCTGAATTCAGACAGTGGGTTGCTGATACTACCTGGAACCAATCAGCCCAGAGGTCCAACTTCAGAAAAGTTCTCTCAGAAGCTATAAAAGATGAGCTAGCTCGTGTTGATCTCCCTGCTGACTTTGATGCTTTTGCGCGTTTGGCTATCCGTATTGATCGGAGACTTTCTGAAAGAAGATTGGAAAGACAGGGCTCTTTTAGACCAAGTGCTACTCCTACTTTCTATTCAAGAATTTCTACTCCGACCCCACAAAGACCTACAGACTCTGAGCCTGAGGCTATGCAGGTAAATCTAATAAGAGGGCCATTATCCAATGAAGAAAAACAGTGGCGACGCACTCACAATTTATGCCTGAATTGTGGTAGTGCAGGGCACTATGCCATCAATTGCCCTAGCAAATCCAAAAGAACAATAGCTATGGCTGCTGAGGGTGCACAGATTTGACACCAATCCCAGATTTCAGATCAACTGGATTCTGTCACACAACCTTTGTTTTCTCTGGCTCATGGTGAAGAGGGTATGTTGACTCAACATCCTCATTTTGTGGTACCTATCACTTTGCAATGTGGTGATAGTAAAATTTCAACTACAGCTATGATAGATTCTGGAGCAGGCGGAAACTTTATGGACATCAAATCTGCAGCAGGAAATAGAATTCAGTCTATCCCTAATTCTTCACCTGTGTTAATGGAGACAGTAGACGGTTCTCCACTTACGTCAGGACCGGTTACACATGAGACTGTGCCCTTAAAGTTGACTCTGGAAGTGAATCACCATGAGACTATATCTTTCCACCTAATTTCCTCAACACAGTTTCCAGTGATTTTGGGTGTGCCTTGGCTTGCTCTGCATAACCCACAGATTGATTGGAAGATCAGAACTTTGTCCTTTCCTTCAGAACACTGCTTAATGAATTGTCAACCGTCTAAGGTAACACCTGTTGCCACAACAATTAATGAAATGGTTGCTACAAACTTAACTAAACTTCCTCTACAATATCGGGATTTTGCAGATGTCTGTGATAAGAAGAATGCTGATCAGCTTCCACCCCACAGGCCTTATGATTGCCCAATAGAGCTGTTACCTGGGGCTGCTATCCCATTTGGCCGTATATATTCCCTTTCTGACCCTGAATTGAAAGCTCTTCGTGAATACATACAAGAAAATCTTGCCAAAGGCTTTATTCGACCGTCTACTTCTCCGGCAGGAGCTCCTATATTCTTTGTAGAAAAGAAAGATGGCAGCCTACGGCCATGCGTTGACTACAGGGACATTAATAACATCACTGTTAAAAACCGCTACCCCTTGCCTCTCATTCCTGAACTTCTGGAGAGACTTCGCTCAGCTAAAATATTTACGAAGCTTGATCTTCGGGGGGCCTATAATCTGGTTCGCATAAGACCAAATGATGAATGGAAAACAGCTTTCAGAACCAGGTACGGGCATTACGAATATCTAGTAATGCCACTTGGGCTTTGTAATGCCCCTGCAACTTTCCAGCATCTTATCAATGATGTACTACGAGATCTCCTGGATCAGTTTGTTGTGGCATATTTGGATGATATCTTAATATTTTCTGATAATCTTGAAAACCACAGAAAACAGGTCTGTATAGTTCTGGAGCGCCTTCGTACCCACCACCTATACATTAAACTGGAAAAATGTGAGTTTGAACAAAGAAATTCAATTCCTGGGGTATGTAATAACTCCTAAAGGTTTAAGTATGGACGCAAGTAAAATTAAAGCTGTGCTAGACTGTCCCATCCCCAAGAATGAAAAAGATATTCAGAGATTTGTGGGGTTTGCCAATTTTTACAGGCGTTTTCATTAAGAATTTCTCTGCCGTTATTACACCGATCACTGAACTTACACGTAAAGGGACTCCTTTTCAGTGGTCCGATAAGGCTGATACCTCATTTTCCCGATTAAAGACTCTGCTTACATCTGCCCCCGTCCTGGTACATCCTCAGCCGGAATTACCATTTATTGTGGAAGTTGATGCTTCTGATTCAGCTGTTGGTGCTATACTGTCTCAAAGGACTGGACCTAAGATGCTGTTACATCCGTGTGCCTTCTATTCCCGCCAGATGGTGCCAGCAGACAAAAACTATGACATAGGGAATAAAGAACTATTGGCTATAAAAGCTGCCTTCACCGAATGGAGACATCTCTTGGAGGGAGCTACCCATCCAATTACTGTCCTCACAGATCACAACAATCTGGAATGTATTCGATCAGCTAAGAGACTGTCAGCCAGACAAGCACGCTGGTCCATATTCTTCTCGAGGTTTAATTATTTTGGTTACATACCGTCCTGGCTCCAAGAATGGTAAGGCGAATGCCTTGTCTAGAATAGCTGACCCCCTCCATACTACCGTAACCAAGACCACCATCTTGCCGGAGGATATATTTATAGGAGTTACATTTCCTTCTGATCTGATGTCTTGCATTAAAAAGGGCTACGCTGAAGACCCAGTTCTTCGTGATCCTCCTCGTGATCTCCACATGACGATGCTTAATGGGTTTTGGATTTTTCAAAAACGTCTGTTTGCTCCGGAGTCAGTGCGACTGGATCTTTTACGTCTCTACCATGACTCAAAACCAGTAGGTCATCCAGGAATCCGAAAGACACAAGAGCTACTTGCCCGATCCTTTTGGTGGCCCAAGTATTATGAGGATGTTAAGAAGTATGTGTCCTCTTGTGATGTATGTGCCAGACATACGACTCCTCGCTCATCCCCTGTTGGCTTGCTTCAGCCTCTTCCAATTCCTCATCGTCCCTGGGGATCTATATCCATGGACTTTATTGTGGAACTACCTCCCTCTAAGGAACACACTACCATTCTTGTTGTTGTGGACAGGTTAACTAAGATGGGTCATTTCATACCAGCTCGTGGTCTCCCTTCAGCTAAACAGACGGCTGACCTGGTTATTCTGGAAATATTTTGCTTGCATGGAGTGCCTGATGAAGTCGTTTCTGACAGGGGAGTGCAGTTTACATCTAGTTTTTGGAGAGAAAAAAAGTTGTTCTAATCTAGGTATTAATGTAAATCTGTCGTCAGCTTTTCATCCACAAAGTAATGGACAGACTGAGCGAACCAACCAGACTTTGGAGCAATACAGTATTTGCGGTGCTATATTAGTTACCTGCAGGATGACTGGCTGGATTTTCTACCCACGGCAGAGTTTGCCTTTAACAATGCCCAAAACTGCTCCACTTCTTTGAGCCCATTTTTTGCCAACTATGGTTACCATCCAACCTTTCTAGTGAGTCTCCCAATTACTACTTCCATTTCTGCAGTCACTGATCGGCTAACCACCTTAAGAGATTCCCAAGACCTGTTGAAGGAGACTCTTTCGAAGGCTCAGGAATGTTACAAGAGAGCTGCTGCTAGGCATAGAACGGAGGGCCCAGTTTATCATGTTGGTGACAAGGTTTGACTGTCAACAAGGAATCTTAAGCTTAGGGTTCCTTCTTATAAATTGGGTCAGAGGTTCAAGGGACCTTTTGAGATCATCGCTCAGCTCAATGCTGTCACTTTTCGTTTGCAACTTCCAGATTCCATTAAAATACATCCGGTGTTTCACGTTGCACTGCTGAAACCTTTCCATGCAAACACTTTCCCTGGCCGAGCCCTGCCTGCCCCACCTCCAGTCCTCGGGGATGGTGAGAATGAATACGAGGTGGAGAAAATTCTGGACTCCAGGATCTTCCGCAACAAGCTTCAGTATCTGGTGCGTTGGAAAGGCTATGGTGAGGAGGATAGTTTGTGGAAGCCAGCGGACAATATTCACGCTCCTGACCTTCTTCGGTCTTTCCATGTGCAGTACCCTGCTAAACCGGGTAATAGGGCATCCAGAGGCTGCACCTATAGAGGTGGGGGTAATGTGAGGAATTGACTCTCCTGGGTTTTGAACCCTGGTCCCCAGGCTGCTGATCCTCTTCCCTACCACTGCGTTAGCCTGCCTTTGTGAAATTCCTGGAGATCTGATAACCTTGACTCTGCTAGCAATAGCATCAGTGACTAAGTCTCTTCAGGTGTGTCTGGTCCTTGACCTATATAAGGCACTTCCTGTCAATGTAACTTGCCAGATTATTGTTGTTCCTGATCCCTTCAATAAAGCTTGTTCCTGTTTCACCTACAAAGTTGCTGAATTGGATTATTGCTGACCTAGGCTGCTGGTCTCCAAAACCTTGTGATACCTATATCATTACAGGTTATTTGCTTGTGACATCAGTGTATTATGGATGTGCATAATAAAGGCAATAAAAGTGCAATAAACCCCAGGAGGTTTGGTTCATAAAAATATAGATGATTATTTATTCAAACTAAAAGATTGTTGAGTCAGTCTGTTGCTTGAAATGACAACAGTCAGGATGTCAAATTCATTGAAAAAGATCAAAATTCCCTCGATGTAGGGGGTTATTGATGGTGTGGGCAATCTCTTGAGTCCAGGTCAGATATAAAATACAAGCCTATATTCTGGTCCTTTATAGGGGACATCTTGAATTTCTGGGACCGTAGAAAATCTCTAGACATTACAAAAGAATGAAAACTGTTAACGAAAGAAGAGAAAAAAAACCCAGTAATAGAAAATGGTCTTTACTAATAATAAGGACTGCAGTCACAAACAAATATGTACTTTGTCTTGGAACACAGCTTGCTGGACCAGGAAATGGGAAAATCCCATTGGCTGTTGTTCTGGATTTGAAGAAAGATAACAACACTAAGATCCTGTAGCAGTCAATAACACAAGCCCACAGTGATATGTAATAAAATCCCCACAGGCATATTCATCATTTACTCACAGTTAAGAAAGACAGCTCCCATGCTTGTTCTTTGCAAAAAGAGAAACACTGTTTATTATACACAAACTAGATAGCTTTATAACAATAGAAGATGTTAATCATAAACAGAGGATACACGGACTTCACAAACTTTGAGCATATTGTACATAGTAAATATAAACTTGTGGTGGTACCTGGAAGGTATGCTGGAAGGTTAGCAAGGGTATCTGGAGCCATGCAGACTGCAGTGCATCCGACAGCTGCTGAAGAGTGAGTGGTGGAGGTTCCATACAGTGAACATGGAGATTGAGCTGGTCCCACAAGTGCTCGATGGGGTTCAAGACCGGGGGTTTGGAGGCCATGGAAGTACTTGGAAGTCATTATTGTGCTCCTCCAACCACTACCGGACAATTATGGCTGGATGACATGTTGCATTGTCCTGCTGGAAAATCCCATCCACTTCCGGGAAGACCATCAATATGTGTACTTGATCTGCAAAAACAGATTGAAAACCCAAACAGTTAAGAGTGCCTTTCAAGGTATGAGTGGAACTAGACAATGCCAAGAAAACATTCTCCATACCATAATGCTGCCGCCACCAACTTGTAATCATCAAAAAATGGTTGCTGAGTGGTTTGTTCTTGTAGGTTTTAATCCTGACACACCAACGTCCATCCAGTCAATGGAGCAGAAAACATGTCTCATCAGGGAAGGCAACCCTTTGCCAGTCAGAAGAGGTCATATTTTGGTACTGTTATGCAAATTAAAGGTGTTTCTGATGATGAACCCTCGTAAGCATGGGTGCAGAGACCAGCCGTTTGATTCGGAGCTCCATATGCAAAAGGGTTTGCTGTACTGTCATTTTCTCTAGCTAGTAGGTTAAGTCCTCTCAGTGGCAATTTATCCCATTGGAAAGAGCCATTGCAGTCTTCACAGAAGCACAACCTGTGATGTTTAGTGGATCTAGGGAACAGTCTACTAAAGCTCTTGGATTAGCCATGTTTGCATCCACATGTGTTAGAAAATAAGGGAGCAAGAAGCCTCAAAATGAATGTATCAATGCAAAAGTCTTTACACGTGAAGTGCAATAAAGAATTTGAGACACTGCAAGTTTCCTCCAGTGGAAGATTTAAAAAAATAGAAAAAATAGTCAGATGATGAGTAAACTCTGCTGAGGATGTTGTGTTGGTTAAGCAGAATCTACCTCATTTATTATGACTGTCATAACTTGACCATATAAGAATATACGAAGACAACTTGTGTTGAGAATACATGAAGCATAATTTAATGGTAAATTATGCCTCTACAAACATCTAAGCGTCACAGGACTCCAATGTATCAAGAGTAGAGAACCACAGTTTACTAGTGTGATGACTTGGAGAGTTCTTAATATATTCTTATTTTTGCATCTTGGATCAATTACTTTCTTTGGTGGTATTTTAATATCTAAGAACTGTAAGCACAGCACCACATGTTGCACTCTATGTCTGGTCCTTTTATTCTATCTCTTGTGTGGTTATTAAAGCAATTTTGTTTGGTAAACAGCCATGGAAACACTAACAAATGGAAGAGTTATTTTAAAGACATTTTTAAAAACTGCTACTGTTTGTGAGTTGTGAGTAAGAACATGTACTTGTAATGCTATCTACAACTCAAATCCATATCCACGGGCTCCTGTTAAAGTGTTTTTATTGATCTAACATGTTAAAACAAAAAGAGAACCATACATAATCTGTGAATGCCAGTGCATTGACAGTCACAGTCGCTTATTGCCCCTCTACACACATGCAGATCATCATTTTTCTCTTGTAATGTTGGCACTACAGGACAGATTATTCCAACATGTCTGTGCTTCTCTTTGTGCTAGTTCATGAGAGTAAGAGAGAGTTATGATTGCTGGACCCTACAACTACTCAACCCAATCCACACAAAGCAGCCCATTGAATTTGTGGCAAAGCCTCCATTAGTATTCTCTATGCAGTTGTTGTGGGAGGGCTTCAAACACTATACAAGTGATAAATATGTCAATTGTTGAGCACTGTTATAAATGTAAAAAACTTGAATGTATGATTTTCAAGCTCCTATATCAGTGATCCTCTCGTCATGAACACCAGACAAGTCAGGATTTAGGTTTAACACTGTGTGAGCACATTAGCCATATAGTATTCAACAGACCATGGAGCCTGTTATTGACTCGTCTGTATATCATAGCGCACAGATATTTTTTATTTCAATTTCTCAGTATTGAAAGCGCTAATAGTCATTTTAATTTAAAAAGTGGGCACATACTGTTTGATATCAAGTCAAGTTGTAGACTAAGGACTGCAGGGAGAACATTCCAGCTACCTACATTTGGTGGAAGTAATTAGATACATCTCCCACACCCTTGAGTAAAACAAGAAACTATTCAAAGAAGGGCAATGTAGAATTCATTCAAAGAAGGGTGCATGGTCTAAAAGACAAAATTTATAAGGAACAAGTTCATTACCTGAACATGTATAGATTACAGGAGAAAAGAGAAAGTGGGGATATGATAGAAACATTCAAATATATCACAGGAGATAAAATTCAAGAGAGGTGTTTTTGAGAAAAAAGTTGGAATATTTAAAGATAATGTGAGAAAATATTACTTTACAGAAGAGTAGTAAATAAGTGGGACAGCTGAAGATATAGAGTCAAACACAATTAAGGAATTAAGCATGTCTGGTATTAGCAGAAGACTATCCTAAGGCTTAATTTTTAGGTAGATAGAATGGATAGACCAGGTGGGCCTTTTTTTATTATTTTATATGTATCATAATCTTGTTAGAAGCACAGTTCCAGATATTTAAAAAAAAAAAAAATGGAACTAAAACGACAAGGAAAAGACTTCATCCTGCCCGAAGAGCGATATTCCAGAGTCATCGGCACAGAAACAGTCGCCAGAAGAAGATGATGTGGCTGAATCGGTGATGTTCCCTGGAAAGGTGCGGCTGGAGCAGAAAACAAAGCAACGCCTTCGTTCCGGCATGAAGTTGGAGAATAGTGGAGCACCCAGTCCAACTTTCTAGGACTCAACCAGGAGCCTCTCTTCTGGCAGAAAAGCGACTCTTGGGAGACAAAGACCAAACAGCGGATTGTGCAAGCGAGTGGAAGGGTGAGACCCAACCCCAACCTTACTTAGGCCACTTCAGAGATGGTGAAGGAAGGGAGCAAGTTGAGGTGCTCCATTTTACCTATGTGAGCTTACTGGGGATGCTTGTTGGAGATTGGTGAACAGTAGACAGTGTAAATGAAAAACTAGATTTGCTTACCCAAGAGGAGCATCATCGAGTTGGGGGACTCTGACCCTTTGTCTTTCAGGAACAAAACCTTTGAAAGTCTTGTCCTGCTTGAGGACAATGGAATGGAGAGAGGTTGTGGAGACACTGTCCATCAGGGTCCTTAACTACTTTTTGAAAGGGTATGATCTCTGTGGTCTGGGGTTGAGGGGAACTGGCACTGGGACCCTGGCTTATCTGGAGTAGAAAACCTGTGTCATATCTGTGTCATAATATAAACCAGCCAAACTTTCTACCAAGTTTCTTCTCAGGGTAAGGTAAGCCAAACACATTGTTTTTCATCTACTTTTGTGTTGCAATAGAGTTCATGTTCAGAATTTTAATGTATGTATCATTGAAAATATGAATAAAACATGATCTTTTAAATATATGAGAGAAAATGGTGAACACCTAAAAAAGGAATAGGTTTCCTTGCTTAATATTATACACGTGAATAAACATGTCCTATATGCACACCCATACTTTCAAGATGGATTCTTCTGCAAATTTGAAATTTGTGTTTTGCCATTCCCTCCAACATCTATGGGGTTAACTAAAAGTATATTCCTCCCTGCTGCAGGGATGTGTGTTATATATTCCTTCCAAATCACACATACTAGATGCTAGAAGCCTGAGGCTAAATTACAAACCATATGAAAGAACTTGAAAGTTGAAAAATAAAATCGAAAAAGTTCTAAAGATTTCTTATGTTGTAAGAGGAACAGACCTGCGGGATGTCAGGGGAGCACATTATTGCAAAACAGGGCAAATTTATTCATGTTGTCTTTACTTATATTCAGCTCTGGATGAATTTGTCTTCATTTTCTTGTTAAACTGTAGAGTTTGGTGAGCGAGGCGCGTTCTCAATGAGTATTACTGTGCAGGGCGTGTAGTCAGGCGCCTATTAAAGATGTATACGTTTACACAACATGCAAATGATGTGGGTCTGAGCGTGCCAAGAGGCCAACTGAACATCCAGAACCCGGAGAGCTACAAGATACAAAGTATGGTAAAAACAAACTAAGTGAATAATCACTTCAGGGAAAGATGAAGCTTCGATCTTATATTTTCAACTTTTTTTTAACTTTAATTTGTATTCGTTTTAAATAGCCAATATATTACCGGTAGGAGAAGTAGAACAACTTTTAGTTAAAAAATAAAATAAAATAAAATAAAAAAACACAAAATGTATAACAATTCATATTATAATAAATATATAGATGTCACCTTTATATAAAGAGGGTAATTGAAAAATATAATCCATTTCAGACTTTAATATAGTTACAGGATCACTCTGTGCTTATTTTTCTATATGTATTTTTGACAAAGTAAATTTGATAATGGGCTCAATGATTTTAGATAACAAAAACTAAATAAATAATTAAATAGACACAACCCTTACTTTTTTTACTTTTTTTTTTCTACGGTCTTGATTTTCTTTTATCAGCTCATTCTATTAACTGGTGCTACTTTCTCAGGAGAGTGTGTTCTTGTTAACTAACAAGCTTTTAATTATTCCTATTGAAACCACTACCAGCCATATTCCCATTTTATTTATTAAAAAATTGTACAAAAAATTGATACTAAAAAACATATACAATGTAATAAACTAGCTGAATTATTGTTTCCGTTTTTGGCTACATTGAGCCTATTTTTAGGTGCAGTTCCTCAAAAGAATGTATTTTACAAATATGACAACTGTGGGCCTTTAACTAAATGTTAGAAAGAGGTCATGCTATTATTATAAAGCTGCATTTTCAGTGTATTAAAAATATTTTATATTACCATGACAGCACTTGCTGCAAATAAACAGCCTTATTAAATTGCGATTCGGCCAATTGAATAGGGCTCTATATAAGCACACAGCATATTTTTTTACAGAAGTTTTTAGTTAGTGAAGACCTTGCTTTTGGCTAGAAGTTCACTAACTAAAAACTTCTGTAAAACAAATATTCTCTGTGCTTATATAGAGCCCTATTCAATTGGCCGAATCACAATTTAATAAGGGTGAAATGTTTTGTAATGTTTAATATGTCATTTTATAAAATATATGCTATCAAACAGCCTTATTAAATTTCAATTCGGGAAATCTAAAGGGCTCTATATAAGCACATAGCATATTTTTTTTACAGAAGTTTTTAGTTAGTGAACTTCGATCAAAAAGCAAGGTCTTCACTAACTAAAACATTCTGTAAAAAAAAAAATATGCTCTGTGCTTATATAGAGCCCTTTAGATTTGCCGAACTGCAATTTAATAAGGCTGAAAATGTTTGAAGCTGAGTTAATTGTATGCTACAGAATTTACCTAATTGTGTTAAATACAGTTAATTGTCGCTAAGTGTACCTTTAAAGGTATATGCAAGTGAGCTGGATTATGAATGCATCTGATAGAGAAGAATTGGTAGTTTATGAAAACATTTTTTTTGGCATGAAAATATCCCAAAATAAACATTAATTAGCTTACCTTGAAGTTAGCAAACTTTCTTATGTTTTTTGGCATTTGCATATGATTGTGTACGCCCCTAGAAAACCCCACCTGAATTAGCATAACATTCAATTTCAGATTCAGGCTAATACATTCTATCATTCTTCACCTCAGTGGCTTCTGGCATGTGCTCAGTACAAGAACTGCAACAGCTACTTCCTGTGTGCTGTACCAGAAAGGTCAAAATATGTATCTTGCTGTATTTTCTGTGGGTACAATGCTGTATTTCCTGTGTACCCTGCTTATTTAAGCGTCCTGTGGGTGTGAACAGTTGGATTTGACTTTTGTGCAAATCATTTTGTAAGTAAACTGAACTTTTC
The DNA here is from genome assembly GCA_027410445.1 of Discoglossus pictus. Taxonomy (NCBI): domain Eukaryota; kingdom Metazoa; phylum Chordata; class Amphibia; order Anura; family Alytidae; genus Discoglossus; species Discoglossus pictus. Next base: position 112,953,073 of record CM050171.1, read on the forward strand.
TATGTTCATACACTACTAATTCTCCTCTCTCAGATGCATTCATAATCCAGCTAACTTAAATATACCTTTAAGGCTATCATGATGAATAAAAATGTATACTGCTGGGCTGTGTCTCCATTCCAAAGCAACCCAAGAGAATACATTTTTCATAAGCATATCACAGAAATATATCAGGTATCACTTGGGTGTTGTTGGTACTGTTCAAAGACCTGAGGTCCAACCATATTCTAGTTTTTAAATTAGGTGTAAATCATATGTTAAAAATGTTTAGGGTTATCTAAAGTGTAATTAAGAGTTGTGACATAATTGTAATCACATGAAGTCTATGAGAAAATACAACACAGACCCCTATATTAGATTCCTTACTAGCATGTGTTTTGATCTTCACAGTGGGTTACATTTACTTAATCCACTGTTTAAAGTCCTATGACTAAAAACAAACCCACTGCAGTCCAGGAAAGCACCACCAGACTTTACTGTTCTTCTGTCCATTGTCAACTTTTTAGAGACGGGGAATGGCTTGGAGAAGAATGGAGGAAGGAGGATATTAATCTGAGAAGAACGTGAAAGAGAGGTGGGAAGTGTGGAGAACAGAGAGGTGGAGAATAGCGGAAGATATAGGGCAGGGGACGAAAAAGAGAGCAAAAAAACAGGAATGGATGGGTAGGTTGGGCAGGGAAAAAAATGGCAGGGACTATCAGGAGATACAAAAGAACAACAAGGAAAGGTATAAAAGAAAGGACAAATGGGGAAAAAGAAAGAAGGAAGGAGAAACAGAGAGGGTGAAAACAGAGCTATGAGAGTCAGTTAATGGTCAAAATTGAGACTAGAAGTAGATTGTATGTTAGATTTTTAGAATCAGTTATAAAATACTGCACAGAAATTGTGCAATAAGGAAATGCTAGTGTACCCTCTTCTTCAATCTCTGACTCATGCCGTTTATAAATGGAGTGTTCTGTCATCTTACCATGCTGGACTTAGTCTCCCTGTAGGCCTCCCTGAGGCCTTACCTGAAATATTTAGGGCACTGTCTTTGGGTGCACCCTTGCCGTGTCCATAACTGTAAGCAGTGCATGCATATGTGCCCACAAGTGGGTCTGTGACTTTTTCACTTCATGCTCAGGTACTATTTGGATACGATCAGTCATTGGTGTAAACGACAAGCTCTTGCCAGATGGTGTCTATTTAAGGCTCTGGCAGCTAAGCAGCAATGCTTAGTCGTTTTGCCCCTTTGCGGCATCTAGCCATTATCTCCAACTAATTTTTTGGCTTGCAACTTCTATTATAACAAAATTCAGATGTGACTAGCAGATATAATAAAGTATACATTTGCTGGAAATATTATAATTTGTATTAAAATTTGTGGTGAATATACACTTTTCACTGTAATTAAGGAAATATGCACTTCTCGCTTTACATATGTAAGTGATTGTCCTCCCTTTAGATTCTTAACCGACTTAAGTGTAAAAATAAAGAATTACAACATAGATCAAAACATTATTGAGATGTATACGGCTCTCCTAATATTAATATAAACCAAGAAGATCTATAAATAATGTACTGAAACACCTTTTGAAATACATACATGTGAATCTTATACATTATATATTTGTATAGTTCAGTGTAACATGGAAGCTGCATAGCCAGCCTTCCAGTGAGAAAAGTGTCCACAAAATAAAATAATTATTGTAAGTGCAGTTTTCTAAAAAAAAAATTCTAAGAAACATATTAAATAGTAATAAATATGAAGCACAAGTCTGTTTATAGGTTGGTATAACAGCATTCAGGATTTTTAAACAGTGATATGGAGGATTTCGTATTAATGTGGATCGTTGGCTGCTCCTCTGAGAAGCATGATTGTGGCCAGTGGTTTATATACAAAGCACCTCATAGATAAGGGTCATAATTAGATAAGTTTAAGCTTTCGGATATACTGCACTTATACAATTTAAAGGGCATAGTTGTTAAACATTTTCTATATGGTCATTTTGTGAATGGAGGGAACCAGATGAGCTCCCGTCAGGGCCCTAAACAACGGGGGGAAAAATGTATACAAAAAAAATTAGACTGCACTCACCCCCCCCCACCCCCCAGAGGGTGGCCCCGGTACATTGCACTGTCTGCGCCAGCGGTAGCTCCACCCCTGAGTCATTAGAACAACTAGAAATTAATGGGAAAAATTATTTTTGAAAGTAAAAATGATACGCAACCTTTACATTTTTATCTTTATGTAGAATTATGATTTAGTGCAAGGTTCCACTTCTATATCTCCTCTTATTGCACTACTACTTTCTCAGGAGGTTGTGCTCTTGTAAACTAATGAGCTTTGCATTAGACTAAATGGCAGCACTGACAGTTCATATATTCCATTAAATGCAGAAAAATTTGCAAGCATGCTCATTTGCCTGTTGTTTGCACAGATTCAATTATTTTGGTTGACTGAAATCTTTTATTATTGTTTAAATATTAATTTTTGACGTGTTGAGACTAGGCTAAGCAGCGCACCGCCAGTTGCTCTCTGTCATACCATGTGTGCATTACAAGTTCAGTTGTTTGCTTTTTATTACAGACACTTTCCCTTATACTGAAAGTAACTGTCAGTATAAGTATTGAGCCAGCTGGAACATACAGTAACTGCCATTAAAGCTCTCAGGCACGGAGGGGCTGGCACGGACTGAACTCTGCACATTAGCTCTTATGGAAATGTAGAAGTATTTTATGATGTGGAGATTTTTAACAATCTGTGTACTTCATGACAGTGAGATTTATCGTATTTACAGCAATTTGTCTTTCTGCTCTATTTGTATCCTGATTTAGGTTGATTTGCCGAATTAAAAGAAGAGATATTAGCAGAAATGGAGGATTTACAGAACTCAGTAAAATTACGGGAGTTTTTACAAAAATAGTTTGCAGAGCTAATACAAGGCTGGGGCAAAAGGAATCCTGTGTAAGTTAGTGACTCGCACCCAGGGACTATGGTCCGTAGCGCTCTAGCTTTTATGTGAACTCACAGCCTGTCTAACGTATACCCATAGGGGACTCTCAGCCCTATTGAATTTGAAGCAAAGGCTGCCCATAAACCATTTTTTGCACGTTGGATGTGCGACTGTGAACTTGGTCAATTAGTCAAACCCGTAGTTATGGGTTTAGAGGGAGCCAATGGCAAATGAGATGGTCATCATTACATCACTGAAAGATGGCGGTTAGATTTTAAAGCCTTACGGGTTTCAATTACAAGTTACGGTCAGACCCGCATTCCATAAATAATGCAATGTTAATAAATCAGTAAGTATTATATTATAGTCCATATGAGTTCCATTATATGTATTAACACATTGATTGCTGGGTTCAATATAACACAGAAACTAAACAAGAAAAAAAGTATTTTATATTGCAGATTTGTGAGCTTAAGAATGTTGTGCTATTAATTTAAATACCTAACATCACTTTCCCTTTTATTATAAGTACAGTAGTGGGTGTATATTTGCATTTACAGTGCTACAGATAAAACTTGCGGGTCCTCTCTAGTACCCATTGGCCTTTGTGCTCCATTTGTGGGTTATGGGCTTGAATGCAGGTGAATTTGTTGCAATTCAATAGCGTGATTGGAACGTAACAGTTACGGGCTTGACACGATTTGCAGGCACCTTTTCTCGCCCTTACCCCGCAAGTCTTTGGCAGATTGCTTTACGGGCTCAATTTAATAGCCGCAAGTCAGGCATGCTAACTTTTGGGCTATGGTTTTACACGTAGAGGGAATTTAATAGGGCACACGGCACTAGTCCTAACATCCTCCCATCCATATCTATCCATCCATCTGTATCTCTAAACCTTTCCTATGGCTAAATAAGAATAATAATGAATGCAGGCGGCTTATGACCCCTCCACCTAGGACTTGCTACCCCTCTGTGTCCCCTGGGACTCTCTCAACACCTGTTTGTCCATCTGGTCACTTCTATGTTCTTTGGGGTAGGGACCCATTAACACCTCATTAATCCCCTCATGAACCCCCAACCACCTTAAATAAATAATAAATATACCATGGGAGTCACCGTGGATCCCCATAGTATCTATCCCCTATGGAGATCCCATGTACACACAAGGGCCCTGTCACTGTCTCCAATGTGATCTTTATAGACACCTATGCCCCCTATATATAAGTGGTTCCTTAAGGACCTCCATGGCATCTAAAAGTAAGCCCCTATAATCTTAACCAACTAGAAAAGGAGCGGTAGCCTTACCAAGTAACCAGAGTTTTAACTTTCAAATACGTATTCTATTTATTTATGACTGGCACATATTTCAGCCAATCAAAACCCGGAGACAAGTGTATTTAAAGCCATGACACTGTCAAAAACCATTATTAAGTTTGGGAGCCCCATCCGCACGTCACCCCAAAGCACAAGGTGGTAGGAGGATGGTTCCCCTGTTGTTGCAGGGGTCTCGGGAGAAACCTGGGCTCATTGTAAGAATAAGAGGATGGCAGAGCATAGGTGGAGGGGTCATATCCGGCCCACATTAATTTGTATTAATATTTAACCCTTTCCCTGCAGCAATGACTTTAGAATAAAATTACTAGCACAAGGTATAGCAAGTTGTTATAAGATTTTTAAAAACAACTTCACTTCAGAGTCTCTTTAGGCAGATGTAATGCAAAGCTAAATGAGCCTATTGCTTCTTATTTTTTGTCAAATACGTTTTCCTAATTCTAAGGGAAACAGATTGGATCATCATTGTTTCCATAAGGCATTTTACACAGTATAAAGAAAAACATAAACTTTTGTATTTTCCATGTCTTGTTTCTGAATACATCACTGAGTGACCGATTAGTATGTTGTGGTTGGGCTTTTCTATAAGAATATGATAGTTTGAAATAAAACTCTCATTTACATAATTGTTATCCATTCCGTGTGGCCGACTGAAGAGAGAAGTACCATTCATGGTTCTGCTCTGCCATTAGTATTGTTTACATTTTTGACAAATTTTAGTACCTGTTCTTATTAATTTCTTTAGATTTTTAAGTTATTAAAAGTTGATCAGATTTAATTGTGAATTTTGAAAAGAAGATAATGGATTTTTATTTATTAATGAACCATCGTGTCAACAATTATTGAGCTGTCACTTAAATGGAAAACATTTTGTGGACCTCTGATTACCAATACGTAATTTTAAGTGTTTATTTCTTTTTTTGAATGGGTGTTTAGGTCGATTTTAGGGGTGCATTCTTCATATTTGGATGATTCCCAGCCTTCCTCTTTTGATGCTTGTGAGGTACTTCTGGCTATATTTCATCAAGTTGCCTTCCTATATTATCGAGGGTGCAAACTGAAGGTCCTTGTACGTTTTTTATTTTTTTAGGTTTTACAACTGATTCAGTTAAGATAAAATGTAGCCTTCCAATTGAAAAAGTGCTAGAAATTTTATTTTCTTTGAAAAATCAAATTAATGCTAAAAAAGATAACTTTGAAAGTTTTGCAATCAATTGTTGGTAAGCCTCAATTTGTTTGTTGCATTATTCCAGTGGGAAGGTTTTTTGCAGGCATCTTTGTTTGGATTCTGCTGTCTTCATCAGCTTTATCATTTTATTTAGTTTTCTAGACCCCGTAAGGATAATTTGGGTCTATTTTTTTAAATATTTTAATGACAAGTCTTTTATTAATTTTAGTAAGTCTTCTAATGTAGAGTTGGTGTTATTTAATGATGCAATTGGCAGTTCTTGTTTGGAGCTTATTTTGAAGGACAGTGGCGTGCTTCTCATTGGCAAAGTTTTGGATTGAAAAGGGGGTCATTTGGCATTCTCAAAGTTTTCCCTATAGTAATTGCATTGTTGGTTTGTTGGGGGGGGGGGGTGAGACATGGTCATATAGTATTTTTCTGTGACAATTTGGCCAGAGTTCAAGTTATTAATAATTTGACAACTTTGTTGTTAGGTTGTTGCATCATTTGTTACTGCAGTGTTGGTGTCTGAATGTATTCTTTAGGGCTAAACGTCTTCCAGGTTATGAGAATTGTATTGCTGATGCTCTTTCTTGTTGACGCAGTAGAGAAGGAAACTCCAATTCCAGAGTCTATTTGGGAGCGTGGTGTCTCTGAAATAGTTCATCTCATTTGTATTTGCGTTGGCTAGTTCTACATGGTCTGCTTACTGCAAAGTTTGGGAAGAGTGGCAACAACTGTTAAACCAGAGTGCAAGGTTGAGTATTACCTATTGGGTTTTATTTAATTGTCAGAAAAAGGAGTGTTCTCCTTTAGTTATTGACAGGAAAATGTCTGCTTTATATTTTATGTTTAAATTGTTTGGTTGGAAAGATATTTCAAATGAATTCATCAAGCTATATAGATATGAAAAAGGGTAAGATATTTAAAGAATGTAGAAAGCCATTTTTTTAGTATGTTACATGCAATATTTTCTTGTTTGGAAGGAATGTATTTTTTAGATAATACATTTTTTTATTCAAAATGTCTTTTTCATTTGCATTTTTTGGTGCAAGTTTGATAGTTAGTCCTAACAGAAAGTCTCCTGCATGTGTACTGGTGGCTGATGTTTTTGATGCTGGTGATTTTATATCTATAAGGTTTGGTAAGTCAAATATTGATCAGATAGCTAAAGATATGCAATTTTTTTTCATTTTTAGCTGATTCTGTTTGTTGTCCTTGTTTATTTTTTCTTTCTTTTATTTATGGTTGTCCAGCTGTAGCTATCCCTTGGTTAATTCATAATGATAGTTCCTTTTTATCAAGATTTCAGTTTGTTTCTATTTTGCATAAATGTTTAATTAGCCTTGCTTATAATTATTTAATATTTGGTTCTCATTTATTAGGAATTGGGGTTGCTACAGAAGTGGCTTGACTGCTCTGAATGAGAATTTAATTAAATGTATAGGCTGTTGGGAGTCAAAGCCCATTTGTGTAGCTATATATTCAAACTTGATTTTAGAATACTCCAAAGTTTCTAATACTCCATCCCTCCCCTCCCTTTGTTTTTCCTTTCTATGGGTTGCTTAAAAAAATCGCAGTTTGCAATGACGTCACATAGCTGGGCTTTCCAAGATGCCAGTGAGAGGTTCCTTGGTTTGGGGTTAGGGGTTCCCCTAGTCTCAGTTGTTATGATAATTATTGGTCATGCCCGATATTTTGGTTATCCAGACAATTCATACTGGGGGTAGATTTCATATGGTTAAAATGGTTTAAGGGTTGTCGTAAGAAGATAAATAAATTGATGGCTTTGTTTATTAAAAAGGGAGTGGGATATCGATTAGGAGTTCTGATGTTGAATTTTCTGTGATGGATCACATATTATAATTGTAAAACTGCGATTCGTCGTCACGCTTTGAGACAAATCGCAGTTTGACAACCGATCAATCGCAATCGGGGCTCCCCACAGGGGAGGGGGAAAGACACATGGAAGGGAAATGGGGGGGAAGAGACACGAGGGGGGTGGGGTAAAAGACACAGGGGGGGGGACAAGGGGGAAAAAGACACAGGGGAGCGGGAAGAGACACGGGGAGGAGAAAAGAGTTGCATGGGAGGGGGAAACAGACACAGGGGAGGGAGAGGTGCAGAAGAGACACAGGAGGGAAAGAGACAAAGGTGGGATAGGGGGAGAGGAGACACAGGGGAGTGAGAGGAGGGGGAAGAACATGGTAGTGAGAGGAGGGGGAAGAGACACAGGGGAGGGAGAGGAGGGAGGAAGATACACAGGGGAGGGGGGAAAGACACAGGGGAAGGGAAATGGGGGGAAGAGACATGAGGGAGGGGGGAACAGACACAGGGGGAGGTGGGGAAGAGACACAGGGGAGGGGGAATAGACACAGGGGAGGGATAGAGGGAAAGAGACACATGTGAGGTAGAAAGAGACACAGGGTAGGGGGAAAGAGATGCATGGGAGGGAGTGGGGGAAAGAGACACAGGAGGGAAAGAGACACGGGGGGATTAGAGACACGGAAGGGAGAGGGGGGGTAAAAACACAGGGGGGAAGGAGACACAAGGGAGAGAGAGGAGGAGGGAAAGGAGACACAAGGGAGGGAGGTGAGGTGGTGAATGAGACACAAAGGAGGAAGTAGACAGGGGGAGAGACTCGCAATAAGTCCAAAGGCGCTCATCCTGAGGCCAGTAAAGTAGAGGGTGGGAGAGGTAGAGGGGGGAGGCTAGCAATGAGCGCTTTTGGAGCTCATTGCAAGGCCAGTGATGAGTGCCAAAGGCGCTCATCACGAGGCCAGTAAAGTAGAGGGGGGAGAGGCTCCCATTATGTGGCAAATACCATTGCCAGGCTACACTTTTTATTGCCGTCATTTTTGACGAGCAAGTCGCTAGTTGAATATATTTGAGAGATGGGTTTCATTTGTCAGAAGCTGGTTTGGAAATATTTATGTTTGTTTTTGAACAGGTTATCAGTCAAGCTTTAGTACTTATTTTTGGGGAACATCTTGTTTAGACAATGTTGTTATATAATATGTCTTGGTGGAATGCTTACCCACTGTAACTTAGGTTGGGCCTACAAATGGAGGTAGGCTCCTGACTATTGCACTTAGTTAATTTAGTTAATATGTGTTTAGAATGTGTATAAATGTTAATAAATAAATGTTTATTAACCCAATGATTTTGTCTTTGTGTTTAGAGGGTGGCACCACAGTATGCCAGGGTTTTACATTTGAATTTGTTTATTATTTGATTATAACTTAGTGATTTAGAATCCAACATATAACTAACATTCTTGGCTCATCTAATCATTTTTTTTACCAAGGCCCTTTAACAGTGTGGGTTGACGGTTGGTAAATGTAGTATGGGTGCAAAAACTTGTCATTTTTTAGTAAGAGTTTAAATAGGCACGTTAGATTTGGGATCAACGTAGCTCATCTAGTGTGGAGTACCTGTTGTAGGATGGGATCAAGCAGATGAGGAGCATGATAGAAGTGAATAGCTGAGGTTGGAGAGGCCAGTTTGGATTGTTTTAGTTGGTCGGACAATTGACTTTGTTGGTTGGCTGCCCAGAATGGCGTTTCCTAATGTCAATTTGCGTTTTGAAGTGTCTTGTGAGATCTTGGTCTGGGAGACTATTTCTTGTGGGGTGGGCAGAGCAGAGAATTAACAGTACTGAAAAGTCGTTTAGATTCCTTCTCTTCTTATTTTTTATTCCTCAAGGTTTTCTTTGACTTGTGATTATTCTCTTTATGGGACAGTTGCTTAATTCCACCTTACTTTTCTGTGTCACAAATTGATCGTGTGCTGTTGTGTAGAAGATCTGACTGTTCGGAAGTCACTTTTAGTTAGGCTGCTGTTTTCTCTCCCCTGCTGCTCTGCCGCTCTCTGATGCCAACCCGTTTCTGTGAGGCTCTTGCCACGCCAGCCTCAAGCAGTAAATGAAAGCAATTCTTTTATCACAGAACACTTTCCCTTTCAATTTTTTATTATCTATTAAGGCTCTAGACAGCTACAGCTTTGTCTTCAAAGAGCCTCGATATTAGTCGAACAAAGCAAGGCCCGATCCCCAAAATCTGATCATCACTGATATCTGAGACTAACACTTTGCAATATTAGTGATAATGCCCTACTAAGCAGCTATGTGAATATATTACAGCATATTCATGGTAAATGGGTTAAATGAAACATATTACAAGGCTTCAATTTAGGTGTCCTCTTGGGATCAGTCCTGCACTTATATATAGCCCACTGTGTCAAAGGCCGTGTATGTAATCTCAAGTATATTGCAATATTTTGTGTAGCCCTGTATATATCCCTGTAATTGGGTAATTATAATAGTACTGTTCCTACTCTTCTTCCCTCTTTGAAAGCTGTCATAGCAAACAGATATTGAACCTGACATGCAAAGCTGAAGCGGTGGCTGACACTGCCTCTGAATAGCAGATATTTCCCCAGCTCCCTTGAAGTCCTGGATGCATGTTGCAGTCTGCCGACCCCCTGGGACCGACATCTTGGCATGAGAAAAGATTCCTATCATATTTTCTAGGAGAGGAAATAGGAATATTTATACTGATTCGAAGGAAGAAAAAAAAAACAGGAATGATTAAAGTGTTCTATAACTAGTTTTTGTTAACAATGTGTGGTAATGAGCCTCATAGTATGTTTGTGAGTAAAGCAAGCTTCATATTGACACTGTAGAGGAACCTTCCAATTAAGGGCAGCGGGAGATCAGGAATCTGGGGTTTTATGGAGAAGGAGGAAGAAAAGAACATTTTTAGAAAATAGTGCAATAGTTTCTGCTTGTTATTTTACAAATCCCATAACAAAATATTAGTCGGATCTCAGTAGCTCATAGTATTAAGTTAAATGGCCACTCTCGTTAATTTTTTTTGTGTATGGTCCTTTGAATAACAACTTGATAATAGGCAAATATTTTGTATAAAATAACAAACAAATAAATACACTATTTACAATTTGACTATTACCTAATTTTTATTTACTGCAGGGTTCCAATTTCTTCTGCTGCTGCTTTGTTAAATAATTGGACCTGACTGAAATTGCTGCCACGCCCCTTCCCATTCACAGGACCAATAGATGCAAGGATTGCTGTTTAGAAATCTGCTCAGTATCATGGATGCCTTTATGATCTAACAGCAGCATCAAAGTTTATTATTTTATTGTAGCTACCCTGCTAGAATTGTGTGAAATAGAAACTTCCTGTGCATTAAAGGTCTATTTGTACCTTAATCAGCAGAAATAAAATGTATAGATTGCATTGATCCATCATTTGTGTATAAAAGTAATAAATTAGTTGCCAGATTATACTTTACATTCCTATTTTAAAGCGTAGGTCTTGACAATATATTACAGTCATTTACAGCACAACTATAGTCACATATACGAAATATGCTTTTATGGAAGAATTGCATATGGAAATTGGATGAAATGTATGAAATAAAAGTTATATTGCCTTCAATTACCTTTTATATGCACTCATAGTGCAGTGGGACTTGTCATTTTTGTTTCTGCTGATCTACTTCTACAGGTGGGAGGAGACTAGTGATGTTGCGAACATCAAATTTTCGGTTCACGAACAGCGGACGCGAACTTCCATCAAATGTTCGCGAACAGGCGAACCGCCATATTTCTTCAATGGGCAGGCAAATTTCAAAACCCACAGGGACTCTTTCTGGCCACAATAGTGATGGGAAAGTTGTTTCAAGGGGACTAACACCTGGACTGTGGCATGCCGGAGGGGGATCCATGGCAAAACTCCCACGGAAAATTACATAGTTGATGCAGAGTCTGGTTTTAAGCCATAAAGGGCATAAATCACCTAACATTCCTAAATTGTTTGGAATAACATGCTTTAAAACATCAGGTATGATGTTGTATCTATCAGGTAGTGTAAGGGTTACACCCGCTTCACAGTAACAGATCAATCTCCCCGTTTAATGCACCGCAAACAACCGCAAACAGTCCCTTTGCACAACCGCAAACTCCCCATTTGCACAAGGTTGGATACCAAGCTAGCCATGTCCCGTTCCTTGTCCTCACTGATGTCATTGAAGGTCTCTTCCTCCACCTAGCCACCAAGGGTCCCCGAAAGGTGACAACAAGCCCCCTGGGACGCCTGCTGTGTTTGGTCTTCCACTTCCTCAAAGCCACCTTCCTCCTCTGACTCCTCTTCTTCAGACTCCTCTCTCTGCGTTGCCTCTGTCTGCGTTATTATAAGGTGTGTACTGTTAAGTAGTACTATTCCTATCGGTTTAATCCCTGTTACGTCCACTATTAGGGGACGTGTATATGGCATTGATTTTTGGAACAGGGAGATGGAAAAAGATGCTTGGTCGGACCTCCTACTTCAAATTTGGGGCACTGCGCATGCAATCTAAGGTGCCACCAGATATGAGTGTCACTGTGCACTGGCAAAAGTTGGCAGAGTCGATGCAATAGGCTTCACACACACGCCTGTAGGCAGGCAATTGCTATTCAATCTATTACAGTCAAAAAAGTGTTGTTTTTTTTCACTGAGCACAATATCAGCTGTGAGCCTGACACAGGCAGGCAAGTGAAATTAGATTAAAGGAAAAAAGGGTTGTTTTTTTTCAATGTATGGTACACCAACTATGACTGGTGAAACAGAGCAGAATATTAGCTGTGAGCCTGACACAGGCAGGCAACTGAAATTAGATTACAGGAAAAAAATGGTTGTTTTCAATGTATGGTACACCACCAGGTATAAGTAGTGAAAATAAGCACAATATAAGCTGTTAGGTGTTAGCCTGTCACACACACACGCTGGCAGGCAGGCATATGCAATTAGATTACACAGAAAAAAATTATAAAATAAAATAAATGATGTTCTAGCCCTAAAAAGGGCTTTTTGGGTTGCTGTCCTTGCAGCAGATATCAGATGAGTCCTTCAGGTCTGTGGTGGAAGCTAAATACACAGCATGGCTATCTATTTCCCTATTAAATCTCCAGCAGCTACACTATCTCTCCTCTCACAACGAATGCAGCTTCAGAATGATTCTGAAATGTATGCTGTCCTTCAGCTGGAAGGCCCTGGAAGGGAGTGTATGCTGCTGATTGGCTGGAATGTGTCTGCTGACTGTGAGGTGCAGGGTCAAAGTTTCCTCAATGATAAAGAATAGGGGGCGAACCCAAAAGCGCATGTGTTCGCCGTCCGATCCGAACGTGAACATGCCAAAATCGCCGCGAATAGTCCGCGGGCGAACTGTTCGCGACATCTCTAGAGGAGATATGTTTTTAGTTAATACATTGGAAGTTGCCAGTGCTTTCAATAGAACTAATGGAAATGGAATTAGTTCACAAAGATGCAACTTGCTGAGGAAACAGCTAAAGAAAGCAGCTCAATCAAGGAAAGAATAATTGTATGTAATAGGCAATAAATTAAAGGCTGTACTTTCTAGCGCAATATTACAGAAGATGCTATGAAGTGTTTGACTAAAGAGAGATAAAGCCATAAAGATAGTTATTCATTAGAAATAAAATAAGCTTTGATACCCTAGATGCATCCATGATACTTTGGAGTAAACTGTGTGTATGAGAGGATTTCTAAACAGCAATCCTTGCATCTATGGCTGCAAGCAGCCTACTTCTGGTCCTGTGAGTGGGAAGGGATGTGGCAGCTATTTCAGTCAGATCCAATTATCTAACAAAGTCTGCAGAACTCTCCCTGTTCTATCTTACCTGTACACTCTCATGATCCAGCTCTCGGGAGGTGATGTAATAAAGACCAAATGGTTTCCTCCAACTTGAAAAAGAAGCTGAAGCCAAAGATCCAAGACAACTCTACAAGCACATTATCAGCTGTATTTCACAGATACATTATGTTGTAAAACAGTTGTCTTGCAGTTTGTGTACTGGATAATATTAACTTGTCGAAAGTTCTCAGACGGTATAAAGGGAAACTCTAGTCCCATACACCAGACTTGATAATAAAAAATAAAAAAATAACAATAATAATAAATAATTAAAAATATACCGTATTTAATTTATGAATTATTATTTAATCAGTATATCCTTTTAATATTATCATTAGTCGCAATCTGTTGCAACACAGCAACAAGGGGATCAAAAATATTTTTTGTACAAGGGGTCACTCAAAATTGGTAAGGGTCTTGTCACAAATGAAGAATAAGTCCGCTAGGCTGCCTCGGGTTGGCACTTACTCATTTTTTCAATTTCATATGGATTTAGATGGAAAACAATACAGCTAGACCCATGGGGTAATTAGCAATTATTGGCAGTAATCAACAATAACAAAAATATATCAGACTGTGCTTGGTTGGTGGATCAGAAATGAAAATTTTTAGTATTCAGTTCTTGGTATCTATAGTTTTAAAATATAAAAAACAACGAATCTGCTCGAGACTTTAAGAATTTGTCTGTGAAACAATTGTAATGTTATAGTTAAGTATAGTAAATTCACTTACACTACATATATATATATATATATATATATATATATATATATATAAATATATATATATATATATATATATATATATATATATATAAATATATATATATATATATATATATATATATATATATATATATATACTAGCTACTTGCCCGTCAAAAATGGCAGCAATAAAATTTTAAGCCAGGCAATGCTGTTTGCCACACAATGCGAGGCTATGGCCCCTCTGAGCACCTTCAGCACTTATTGTGAGCCCCGCACTGAGCACCTTTGGCGCTCATCGCATGCCTCGCAAGGATCGACGAAGGCGTAAAGTATTGCGTGCTGTAAAGTATTGCGTGCCTCGGGATCCCGCAGGCCTCGTGATGAGTGCCTGTGGCGCTCATCTCAAGCCCTGCAATGAGTGCCTTCAGCACTCATTGCAGCTAAGTCCCGCAGGCCTCGCGATGAGCACCTGCGGCGCTTATCTCCACCCCAGCAATGAGCGCAAAGCCTGATGACAAATCGCAGTTTGACAACTATTATAGTTCATATATATACAGTATAGTTGTGCTTTCGAATTGGTAATATATGTACCATTTTATTGAGCAGCAAAACACATTTCTTTTATTTCTTATGGGATCCATATTTATCTGTAGATTATAACAGAATGGCACAATCATAAAATCAAAACATGGCAACAAAGATAAAAATAAAATGACCCTGTTCAAAAGTTTGCATACCCTTAGATCTTAATACTGTGTATTGCCCCCTTTAGCATCAATGACAGCGTGCAGTCTTTTGTAATAGTTGTTTATGAGGCCCCTAATTCTTGCAGGTGGTATAGCTGCCCATTCACCTTGGCAAAATTTCTCCAGGTCATGCATAAAATGCTATAAATTGGAAATGCCCTAGGCTGACCCCCACTGAGGTCATTTTGAAAATAAACTATATTATGATCAACGAAAAATTGACACACATTTTGCTGAACACATATCCCCAGTTCCTTGCAACATGGACGCCTTGGCTTGCTTCCACCCATGGCATTCCAATATAGCTACTGGCTAGTGCAATTGATGAATCTGTTGATCTGGAGTTGCTGAGTTCAGGGGGACCCGGACAATTTCATGTTCTTATCACTTTTAGGCGGTTTCAGTATGAGAGTTTCACAGGTTATTTGTCTCCCTTCCCTTTCTTTCCCTTCCCTTTGTTAATTTTGATTTTGTTATCTACTGACTTTGAGATGTTAAGCTGCTAATGTTTTGAACAAAAAAAAACGAAAAGACAAGATTTGTTTTTATAGGTCACAGATCTTTATTTTTGTAGGACTCCACAGTGTTGGACAATTTATTGGTGTATTGTTCTAAAGTTCTATTTTGGTCTCGTCACTACAAATTACAGTGTGCCAGAAGCTGTGAGGCGTGTCAAGGTGTTGTCGAGCATATAGTAACTGGCCTTTTGTGTGGCATTGGCATAGTAAAGACTTCTTTCTGGCATCTCGACCCTGCAGCTTATTTTTGTTCAAGTATCGTCGTATTGTGCTCCTTGACACAACCACACTGTCTTTTTCCAGAGCAGCTTTATTTCTCCTGACAATTCTTCTGTCAGTTGTGGCTGAAATCTTTTTTGGTCTACCTGACCTTGGCTTGATGTCAAGAGATCCCTGAATTTTCCACTTCTTAATAAGTTATTGAACAGTACTGACTGGCCTTTGCAAGGCTTTGGATGTCTTTTTATATCCTTTTCCATCATTATGAAGTTACATTATCTTGTTACGCAGGTCTTTTGACAGTTCTTTTCTGCTCCCCAGTATCTAGCCTGCTCAGTGCATCCATGTGAGAGCTAACAAACTCACTGACTATTTATACACAGACACTAACTGCAACTTAAAAAGCCACAGGTGTGGGAAATTACCTTTACCATTTTAACCTGTGTGTGTCACCTTGTGTGTCTGTAACAAGGCTAAACATTCAAGGGTATGTAAACTTTTGATCAGGGCCATTTGGGCGATTTCTGTTATCATTATGGTTTAAAAAAACAAACAACTATGTGATAATAAATGGCTTCATATGGTCACTATCCTTCAATAAAAGACATTCATATCTTCAAAATAAATGCCAACATTTTAAAATTTCTGCCAGGGTATGCAAACTTTTGAGCACAACTATATTTTATAAACTTCAAATGTATGCAGAAAATTGCATGGGCAACCAGGCAGGACGTCTGGGAGTGAGTTGGAACTCCAATTTACATCGATTTAGACGAGTTACAAAGATCGAAAATCGGCTAAGCGAGAAAAAAATGGTCGCCGAAAAAATGAAAACGAGGCTATACTACTACGGACTACGTAAAACACAAACAACGAGACAAAGGATGCGCAATAACCGCACAATGAGTAAAAAAAGACAGTAGCGAGTACATTTTACGAAACGCAATTACAGATTTACGCATTAACACAGATTTCTCGCCTTTGTCTCCCGCCACATCGGATTTCCCGCCTAAAACAACGCATTTGATGAAATATAAGTTGAAAGTTAAAAAAAAAAAAAGTAAAAAAAAAAAATGTGTATTTATTTTAAGAAAAAAAAAGGGACAAATGTAGCTGAGTCATTTTGTGTTGCAAACAAATTTCACAACATTTAATTTTTATTGACCGTCATTTTTTGACGGGCAAGTCGCTAGTTACATTTAAAAGTAATAGATTAGAGGCTGTAATATTTTTTTATTTTCTAGAATAGTTTGCCCATTATTAAGAGTAGTTTCTTAAAAGAGTATATTTTAAATATAAGATTACATGTTAAAAATGTATGGCACAAATATGGAATCTTTAATAGCTATGATAACATTAATACATATTAAAGGCAAAACACTTGTGGGCAATATTATCATAATCTTAAATTTAAGAAAAAAAAAGTATATTGCATGTTAACTTTCCCTTTAAGATTCACTTATTGCAGAAAATGTTAGTACTTTATACATAACGGCTAAATATATATATACATATACAGATAATTATTTACAAAGTCGATAAAACATTTTAGATAAATATTTTAAAACTGCAAATAGTTTTAAAATAGCATTGTTCACCATGACAGGTAGCAAAAAAAGATTTTTTTTTTTTAAAAGCCTTAAAGAAATGGTAAATTTTATGTAAGCATTTGTTTTATTAAGTCATTAATTAAAATTCATGGAATGCAGAGTCCCAGTGCTACTTATTGTCCATGTTATTATTTAACTTACATCTAAGGTATTCCATAACTGAAAAATAGTTAATGATTTCCATTTTTTATATTGGGGGAGTTGAAATGAACCTCATTAAGATGCCAAGGCTTTTCTTGAGGCATTTAGAATATGAACATTTCTATTTTATGTATTTTGGGAAAATAATTATCATTGAAATCTAATAATGACCAAAGTGGATCTGACTGAAAGTTTATAAGTCTAATATTAATGTGTGAAATAAATGAGTGCATAATACTGACTTTCTTTGCATGGCTGTATGACCCAATGATCTAGAACAGACCGTGCTTTTACAAGCATGGCCAGATCTATGAATAGGCGACATAGGCAGTCGCCTATAGGCTCTTCTCAGTGAGGGACGCCTGATTTTGATAAAGAAAAAATTCTAAGCAAAAAAATAAAGAGCCATATCCCCACAAGTAGCCCCGCCTCTTCCTCCCCTCCCTGTCTAACTTCCTTCTTCCTGTGCAGTATGATCAGAGTGGCAGCGTGTGGGAAATGCACCAATCATGTTCATTCTTAGCAGCATCAATATTGAGGAAGGTAATTGTATGTATTCTGCCATGTAATTTCAATCAAATATTTGAATTGTGTGTCAGTGTGTGCCAGTGTGTGTCTGTGTGTATGTCAGTGTGTGTCTGTATCTGTGTGCCAGTGTGTGTCTGTGTGTCTGTGTGTCAGTGTGTGTGCCAGTGTCAGTCTGTGTGTGTCAGTCTGTGTGTCAATGTGTGTCAGTTTCTGTGTGTCAGTGTGTGTGTGCCAGTGTCTGTGTGTCAGTGTGTGTGTGCAAGTGTCTGTGTAATAGTGTCTGTGTCAGTGTGTGTGTCAAAGTCTGTTTGTATGTATTAGTGTCTGTATGTCAGTGCTTGTGTCAGTGTATGTCTGTGTGTGTATGTTAGTGTGTGTCTGTGAGTGTGTATGTCAGTGTGTGCATGTCTGTGAGTGAGTATATGTGTGTGTCTGTGTGTATGTATCTGTGTGTGTATTTATGTATGCCTAAGTTTGCATGTCTGTGTGTGTGTCTGTGCTTATGTCAGTGTATGTGTCAGTGTGTGAATGTGAGTGTATGTCATTGTGTGTCTGTGTAACTCTGTGTGTCTTTGTGCGTATCTGAGTCTGTACGTGTGTCTGTGTGTATCTGTGTCAGCCTGTGTGCATGCCTCTGTGTGTGTGTGGACTAAGTGATCATGAAGTGTCTGCCTGAAGCCCATCTTCAGAAATATAGAACAAACCAATAAATGTAAATTACAAACAACATTTATTTTATCTAATTACAAACTAGCTACATATAGTTACATAGTTACATAGGGCCTCATTGTATTAGCGTCCGCAGCCGTTGCGGGGCCGCAAGGACCGGCCGCAAGCTATTCAGCTATTCTATTCCCTTACGGCCGGGGGCTCCGGCAGGCTTGCGGCTGGCGCCTTGCTATCCCTTGCGGCCGCTCGCGCCGGAGGAAAGCCTTTGATCTAAAACGGACGCAAGAGTTTCGGCCGTAAGAAATTCCTATTTGCAATTCAATTGCTGCGGGAAACCTCTCTGCAAGGCTAAAAACGAGCCGCTGCTTACTTGCAGGAAAAAGGTCCCGCTAGCACCAATTAAGAACATAAAATAGCCCAAATAAAGCCATCCTGCACTTTGCAGAGCCTATAAAGTGATATTCGGTGTTAGCAAAAATAGCACATAATTACCCTATACTCAAATCCGTTAAATATTTTTTTTTTAATATCCGTAAAATATCCATGTAAAAAGTCCAGAGTGCTTGGAACACCTCAGACCCGCCCACGCCGCAGCCGGAAAATAAACAGTTAATTTGAACTCGGGTTTGGGCTGATGTGCAAGCTTGAGAGTGGGTTACTTTTAATCCTCATGTCCCCCAATATGATCCCTAGCATTTACAGAGCTGTACAGTGCAGGCTTGAATTTATTTTTGCGTTTTTAGATTTCTGAGCTTACGGCCGGTTCCAAGATATGCGGCCGGTCGTAAGAGGAGATCCTTGCGGGGCCGTATAATTGAATCGCGAGTTAACAGAACCCCCGCAAGGAATCGCAGCCTTACGGCCGATTTACGGCCGATAATAGAATGAGGGCCATAGTAATTAAGGTTGAAAAAAGACTTTCAGTCCATCAAGTTCAACCTGTTAAGATCTCCTCTGATCTGCAATATGCGGATTAGTTATTAATTAATTTGTTGATTAAATAATTATTAATAGTATAGTATTGGAGGATGAATAAAGAGTTAGTTCCTCAAGTTCAACCTTTTTAGATCTCTATTGATCTTTTAAATGTGCACTATTTATTATTAATTGTTAATTGATCCAGAGGAAGGCAAACAGAGAAAAAAACCATTGAAACTTTGCCAATTGTCTCATAAGGGGAAAAAAAGCAAAATTCCTTCCTGACCCCAGAAACTGGCGATCAAAGTACTCCGCGGATCAATATTCCTTCGCTAGTTATCTAGGATAGCCTTGAATGCCCTCTTTATTCAAAAATATATCTAACCCCTTTTTGAAGTTGTCTATCGAATTCGCTGTTACCACCTCCTTTGGTAGAGAATTCCACAGTTTAACCACCCTAACTGTGAAGAACCCTTTTCTTTGTTTAAGGTGAAATCTTTTTTCCTCTAAGCTCAAAGTGTGTCCTCTTGTCAGTTGAAAATCTCTTGCTACAAAAAGTTCACTTGACAAAGCCTTATATTGACCCTGGATGTATTTAAATAAGGTAATCATATCTCCTCTTAGACGCCTTTTTTCTAGCGAAAATAAGTTTAATTTGGTTAGTCTTTCTTCATAACTTAGCCCCTCCATTCCCCTTATTAGTTTTGTAGCCCTTCTCTGTACCTTTTCCAGCTCTAAAATGTCTTTTTTATGAAGTGGTGCCCAAAATTGTACTCCATATTCCAAATGAGGACGTACTAGAGATTTGTATAGTGGCAGAATTATATTTGCTTCCCTTGCTTCTATACCCTTCCTAATACATGCTAATATTTTACTTGCCTTTGCAGCTGCTGCTTGGCTTTGAGCACTGTTACCTAGGTGGTTGTCTACAAGCACTCCCAAATCCCTTTCAATATCTGATACACCAAGATTTGCTCCATTAAGATTATAAATTGTATGGCTATTTTTCCTTCCCAAATGCATAACCTTACATTTATTTGTATTAAATCTCATCTGACATTAAGCCGCCCATTTCTCTAATTTATGCAAATCCCTTTGTAGGGAAAGTACATCATTATCTGCTTTTATTACGTTGCACAACTTAGTGTCATCAGCAAAAATGGAGACACTACTTTTGAGTCCTACTTCTATATCATTAATAAATATGTTAAAAAGGAGAGGACCTAATACTGAACCTTGAGGAACCCCACTTATCACATTAGATCAATCGGAGTATGTTCCATTCACAACAACCCTTTGCTTCCTGTCTTTTAGCCAGCTCTCGATCCTTGAGCAGATATTTACTGCAATTCCTGTATCCCTTAGTTTGCTCACTAGTCTTCCATGTGGCACTGTATCAAATGCCTTTGAAAAATCTAAAAAGACTACATCCACTGAGTTGCCCTGATCCAAGTTCCTACTAACCCTGCTCATAAAAACTAATTAGATTGATCTGTTACGACCTATCCTTCATAAATCCGTGTTGACTGCTACCTACGATCTTGTTCAAATAGACATATTCTTGTATTCTGTCCCTTATTAACCCTTCTTAAAGCTTCCCAACTACAGATGTGAGGCTCACTGGTCTATAATTCCCCGGATTTGCTCTAGATCCCTTAGATCTGCTTTTCTCCAGTCATCCGGTAGAGACCCTGTAGTGAGTGAGTCTTGAAATATTAGATATAATGGTTTGGCTATTACAGAACCCAGCTCCCTCAGTACCCTTGGGTGTATTCCATCAGGACTCAGGGCTTTATTAACATTTATTTTCTCCAATCTTTTTTGGATTACTTCCTGCGTTAACCAATTATTTAGTGAAGGTAGTGTAGCCCCATTATGTTGCGGTGTCCCAACCACTGGTACCTCGCTTGTGTAAACCGACGAAAAGAACCTATTTAGCTCATCTGCCTTATCCTGGTCACTAATTATCAGATGGCCTGTGTCACATTGTAATGGTCCTATCGATTCCTTCCTGGTCTTCTTCCCATTAATATATTTAAAAAATATTTTAGGGTTAGTCTTACTTTCCATTGCAACTGACTTCTCATTTTCTATTTTAGCCAGTCTAATAGCCCTTTTGCAAGCCTTGTTGATTTCCTTATAGTCACATAAAGCTGCCTCTGTTCCCTCCTTCTTGTATAATTTAAATGCATGTTTCTTTTTCCTCATTATGATCTTTAAGTCATTGTTAACCCACCACATGGGATGTGATTTACTCCTATTCATTTTATTTCCACATGGTACATGCTGATGAGTATGTTTATTTAGTAAGGATTTGAATGTTGTCCATTTATTTTCAGTATTTTTCCCTGTAAGTACTTTGTCCCAGTCTATATGTTGTATTGCTGCCCGTAGCCCATTAAAGTTAGCCCTTTTAACATTTAGAGTTTTTGTTGGCCCCTTACAACTCTGTTTTTTGTATTCAATCTCAAATGATACTGTGTTGTGATCACTGTTCCCCAAGGGTTCCCCTATTTTAACATTTGATATTATATCAATATTACTTGTGATGACTAAATCCAAGATGGCCCCATTTCTAGTAGGTTCTTGTATTACCTGGGCCAGATAATGATCCCTGAGTGTACTCAAGAACCTACATGACTTTTTTTCCAGATATTTATGCTCTAATTTAGACTTATTTTTTTGTAAACAATTTCTGTTTTCGTGGTGCAGTGGCCCTCTCTCATAATAACTCTCATAATTGCTCAGTGTTTCTGTGTGATACAAGTGATCATGATCTGTGTTTGTGTAACATGCGCTCACTGCCCTACCATAGAAAAATATAAATAAGATGGCCCACCATAAAATGCATTTATTAAACAAGTAGTAGCTTGGCGTGTATGAGTAGTTATGTTATTAAAATGTATGTTATGGTTAAATATCTGTGATTTTCTCACACAGCAAGAGAGTGATATACATGCACAGAAAAAGAAAAAATGGGTGTGTGCACACCATGCGCACGCACTCACACTGGCTCCTCCACTTCACTGCCTAGGGGCTCCAAAAAGGTGGATCCGGCCCTGTTTACAAGATAAAATGGAGCTTGTGTAGAATTAAGGGACTTCTAGCAAGAGGTAGCAAATTATTTTAATTATGCATTGATAATTAATAAAACTCATATTTTATCATGTTTATAAGCAATATTCAATATTAAATTACAGTATGAGTCTCAAGTTGAATGTTTGGCTCCATCCTGGTAAGGTCATTAGGGGCAGGGTTGGGTGAGAGACATTGACTGAGAGACACGTCTAATGGGTTTGATGAACTATTAGATTTAATAATAAAATAAACAATCATTGACAGGCTTGCCCATGCAGCAAAAGCTTGCAGCCGATGGAAATATCTATAACACAACAAATCTCCAGCTAATAGAAACCGTTAGGTTGGTACACTTTGTGTCCTAAAATTTAGCAACTATCTGCTAGTGAAAGCCACCTCTTCCCAATAACCATATAGTGAGTGTATACCAGCAGCAGTAGGTTTAGTGTATAATTTTTTTAAATCATTGAATATCAAATTTACTAATGACGATGACTAATTAAAACATCTAGCTCATGTTGTTAGGGCACTACTAATATCATTTGGGAGTCCATAAACCAGTCATGCTATATGTGGATGTGACAAATGATGAATGTCTTGGGAGTTCTCATTCGATGTACAAGAACATGCTCTTTCCCTGATGCCGAGATAAGAATTCTAATATATTAATACTGAAGCCTGAGAATAAAAAGAATATGGGATGACTTCCAGCCGTGGTGGGTTTATTTATCCCATGTTAGCATAGCTGTACACAAGTCCCTTCACCCTGGTGTGCTCATTATCCGTATCCGTCTTACTCACTCATGGGACTAATGCCCAATGCCAGCCATGTTCCCACACACTAGTCCGTGTTTATGTATTGCACACCAAAGATGTTCATGTCCCAGTAGTTTTGCCAGTTCACTCTGCCTTTGAGGGATCTCTGCTTTGTTTTGCATAGTCTGGCTGATGAGTTCATACACATTTTATGCAGAATATTTATGGCTATTTTTTCTTATTTATTTATAGAGCGACGCTGACAAATTTGTGAAGGCGATCAAATAGATATTGTAATTAGGAAAAAAATTGGGCGAGCGCATATTAATGCTTAGAACTATTTTTTTTTATTTCTTACCTACTTGTTTACATAACTGCTGTAGAGACTAACCATATTCAATTTCTACTTCTTTCTACGTCTCTGTCCTAAATGTAATTCAGTAAAGTTTCTAGCCAAGATATCTTCTGAAGCCTGCCTGAGAGTGGAACTTATATGCCCAAAAGGATCCGCACTCATATGCCCTAAAGGATGCCATCTTAAATGGACTAGGTGCAAAAAGGTTATACATTATGAACTACCCAGAATCCATAGCTGCAGTGTTTACTGAGAAATTCTGGCGTGGTTGGCATATGTAGGCGTAGTCAAAATGTTTTTTTCTTTCCTTATAGTAAACTATCTAGAAGCACCAATATCTGCAAGAGTTCTTAAGTTAAATATACAGGTACAGTATCGGCCCTGACTTAAAGAACATTGCATGATGATTTGCAGTGTGTGTGATCTTTTGAATCTCTATGTATACAGGAAGTTATTGGGAACGTGCTGATGGTGCCTAATGCAGATGATGCCTAATGCTGATGGTGCCTAATGTCCCGGGCCAATGTGTTACAGGTCTGGTTCTTAATTTGACCTGTTTAAAACATTTAGTAGTGTTAGGAATATAAATGGCACATTCTTCAAGTGGAAGTTGTAGAGATAAACCCAGTAAAGGAATTTAAGCATGTCAAGGATATTTATAAAGAAAGTTGTATGAAACTTGCAATGAACGTCAACACCATAATGTAACAACTTCATTTTCATACAAACACAGAAAAATATATATTTAAATTAAGGATTATTATTATTACTAGCGACTTGCCCGTCAAAAATGAGGTTTACCACACAATGTAAAACTTTTTCTACTCTGAGGACCTTCGGCACTCATCACAAAGACAGATATATATGTCTATATTTTTTTAAAATAATAAACAATTAATTAGTTACTTAATGAATTAATATACTTTACCTATTTCTAATTAATATATCCAGCAATCAATAGCCTGAAGAGCTAACAATCTGTTTTTATTTTCCTGCAGCATACAATATACAGTTGGCCTGTTGCTGCCCTGAGGAGAAAGTGTCATCAATGTCCTAACTGTGCATTAGAAACAGGCTGCGTGCGCGAGGGCAAACCTTTGGTTTAGTTGTGAAAAGCAGAATTTTAGATTCATAATGTTATTAGTTGCAAGTTAGTGTTGTAAAATGGCGTTGTTTGTGTATGTATTATTCGGCTTGCAAGTATGTTCCGTCCTTTCTAATAGTGTATTTTTTACCTCGTACGTTCCTGGGTAAAAGTTAGAGTCATGAAGCTTTGTTTTAATTTTTCAGCCGCCAATTTATTTCTCGCTTAGATGATTTTCGAGTGCCGAAACTCATCCCCTAAGTCGTATGCACAACGCAAAGAGTGACAACGTCTCGCAGTTTGACGACTGTAGCATTGTATAGGGGTTAGGTACAAGGCAAAAACAATACTAACACATAGAAAAAAAATGAAGGGTCCTGTCTTTGAACTTAAAATCTAACATACATATAGCTTTTTAACAAAACATTTTGCAAGACTGAAAAGTCGCAAATTTACAATCAAAAGGACTACAACCTCTTCCTAAAAGCACAAACCAGTGCTGCTTAACCAAACGTGAATGGAGATCACATCCGAAATAAAACGTATTAACGTATAAAATGCTAATCTGATAAGTATAGATAAATGTTGTCCTGTATTGTATCTTGAGATATACACAACTTATTTCATTTATTTCAGTGTCCCTTTAATTAATTCCAGAGTGGGGTCCTTATCATGCAATAGCTGCTCTTGATGTTTAGCAAATGAAGGAAGAAAACTGCATGAACCAGTCACGGACACTGACAAAAAGGAAATAAATAATCTCACTGATGTTTGAAGCCATTTATTGAACAACCTTCACAGAGCAAAATAAAACAGCTTGATCGACACGTCTAGTTTGCATGTTGTTAGACTTTGTTTTGGGTGAACACAAACATTATTCATAGATGTTTCTCATGTTTTTATTCACAGCAGTGAGGCTGCTGGAATATAGAAATGAAAAAAATAAAAAAGGATAAAAGAGCAGATTGTGACCGCAAGAAAATCTGAGAGGAGTCAGAGAAAGAGAGTCTAATTAATATGGTGAGAAGGAGAGCGACAAACAGTCAACAAGTCGTGTGGAAGTCACCGACTGTATGTCCAAACTCGCTCTACTGGACATGAGATGGATCTGAGAGTAACTTTACAGATCGTGATCTAATGTCTCTGGCAGGAGAAGGTGAGTCAGGATTATAAGAGTAGCTGCTTCACCAAAAACAGGGTCCATATGAGCAATGATCATTATGCAATTGGGTCAGAACTTTCTTATTGAGATTTTATAAAATTACGATTCTTGCTTAACAAGTGGAATTATTTAAATGTGTCGTGCCCTGGAGGGCCCCCTCTGAACTTATTGGACTATGGATTATGTTATTTATAACCCCAGCCCATGCTAAATATTGCAATGGACATGGGACTTGCTAAGGGATATGATATCATGTTGCTTTGTAATGTAGGCCGCAATAATTAATGTTGGGGTTGCTATATGATTTTATTTGCACAGAGCAGTGTGTGTGTATTATACAGAGCAGTGTGTGTGTGTGTGTGTGGCCTTAACAGCAGGATTTATTATTGTATAGATTTATTATTGATGCAAAGGGGGCACACAGGCATGTTTTGGGTCTTTAGAATTAACTGACTGAGATTAGAGAGATGAGGGGGTCTGTGGAGGCCCCAATAGTACAGGGGAAAAACCTGAGAAGATGCATGTGCTAATTACGTTTACCGGACTAGAAACAGGAAGGAGGATGGCAACTGGCTTACTCCTCATCACAGGGGGCAGTTAACTGCACACTTACCACACTAGTAACATGATTGACAGACAGGTCTCCTCAGATGAAAATGACTGGGTTGTATGTGCTTTGCTTCAATAAGGTTGTCAGTTGAACATATATAATTTGAAATGTGTGTATCATTCTGAGGGAATTGTTATTAAGGACTCTCCCTCCTAACCACTGGAGGTAGTATTGCTTTCCTGTGTTACTGTATCATGAGGACTGGTTGTTAATGGACTGACTACCTACGCTGGGCACTGAGGTAACCTGAATTCACAACCTAGAGGAATTCCTGTAAGCTAAAGGCAGGTGGTGTGGCGTTGTGCATGGCCCCCCAACTCTAGGTCCTGACAACATGAAAATATCTTATTTCATGGAGCTTACTTATTCAAGTGTCTAAAGATTTACAGTGTTTCATAAGTGTAATACAGATGGATTCATATTTGCTCTCAATGTTTCAGTGCATTTGCTGCATCTCCATTAAATTCTGCACTTTTACATATTTTTCCAACATAGTTGACATACAAACAGGGAGAGAATTAGGACCATATTCAATTCCAAGCCTGCAACATGGTCACAGACAGCTGAATGTCTGTGAGTGAGTTGCAGACTCCCGTTATTCTCTATTTGCAATGCTATTCAATTGCTCAAGGCTGCAAGTTATAGGCCCCAATCAATAAATCATGCACTGGTTCTGAGCAGTTCTAGGCGGGAACCTGATCAATTCAGCAAGCCTGTAACTGCCATTTTGAATCGGCCAATAGAAAATGAGACTGTCATTATTACGGCAGTAAAACACAGAGATTACATGTCAATCATTTAGGTTCGGGGGGTCCGATATGCGATCAGACTTTCAAAACTTTCAAAATAAAGAATTCTGAAAATTATTGCCAGTACTGTTCTAGTCCATATGGGTGACCTGATATGTATTAACCCATTGATATCCGAGATCGATTTAACCCTGAAATGACACATAAAAATAAATATTATTTCCTCACGATTTGCGAGTTTGAGGCTGTTGTGCAATTAATTCTTAATGTGTATCATCACTTTCCCCCTTATTTACAGTGCAGTATTGATTTTTTATTTGCATTTAAAGTGCCATGAATATTTTTTTAACCCCCTTGTGAGTCCTTTCTTACACTCATTGGATTTTCTCCTTCATTTGCCATTTACGATTTGCGATTTTAGCCTTGCGAAAGTGACAGATCAAAAGTTTCTGTAGGCTGTAAGTTACGAGTTTAACTATCGACATTTTTTCAAGGCGGTAACTCGGAAGCCGATCCAAGTCCGCAAAATGATGCCAATTGAATAGTAAAATAGCTTGAGACCTCACTTACGGGCTACCGGATCTCAAAATCGCTCAATTGAATATGGCCCTTATTTATTAACATAATCTAAACTAAGCACAGATGGAAATGGAAAGAGGCATATCCGCCTCAATTGATGGAAGTGAACAGGGAGATCCACCTCAATGGATGGAAGTCCACAGGGAGATCCACCTCAATGGATGGAAGTCCACAGGGAGATCCACCTCAATTGATGGAAGTCCACGGGGAGATCCACCTCAATGGATGGAAGTCCACGGGGAGATCCACCTCAATGGATGGAAGTCCACGGGGAGATACACCTCAATGGATGGAAGTACACGGGGAGACCCAAATCAATTAATAAAAGTCCACTGGGAGATACACCTCAATGGATGGAAGTCCACTGGGAGATCCACCTTGATGGATAAAAGTCCACTGGGAGATACACCTCAATGGATGGAAGTCCACCCCATGGCCATCTAACTAAAGAATTCAGGGAAAAGGGTCCCCATGGCCATCTAACTAAAGAATTCAGGGAAAAGGGTTCACAATATACTTCCTGTCATTAAATGGTAATTCCGTAGGCTACTTAAATGATCATGGTAATACAAAACCTTAGCTTGCATTTTAAAATTACAAAAAGTAGTTTTTGTGTGGAAAATATGCAATCTATAGTGTACATTACATTAAAGTGAGTCAGTAAAAGATTGTTTTATCCTCCTCTGTGAATCTCTAAACTGAAACAACCTTGCACGGTCTTTTGGATGTAATACAAAACAAGATTACACAGATAGAGGCCTCACCATGAGTCCCCATTACTCTTATATCTATATACAGTTCACTCAGACAATGGTTACTAAAATGGAAAAGAGATCAAAATGGATGAAATATTGCTCGTTTGTTATTGTCTTAAATCCTCACTTTCTTGTGTCAAGCAACGAATCATCTAATCTTATTATTATGATGCACATAACAATAAAGAAAATGGATCACCATCAAGTGCTTCTGTGACTGCTCATATTCTGCTCATAGAGCTGCACAGATAACAGAAGCAGTACTGACATTTTCCAATATTTTGAGTTAGTTATTTGGAAATGACCGCAAGTTGGAGGCGCATGATACAAATCCAAAAGTAATTAATGCACCTTGATAAGCACCTTCATTTGATTGGATCACTTCAGCTGTAACCTCATTCTTCCTTTAGAAGGTGCCTGACTATGGTAGCACTAGGAGAAAGAGAACCTCATTGAGGCAGTTCTTGGAGGCTGATTGTCTCACTGGGAGACTGCACAGAGAGATATCCTCAAGAGCCTGCAGCACACAGACAGCCTTGCAGGGACAGGCTAGAGAAATAGGAGAGAGCATGGCTAAGAAAGGAGTAAGCCAATTAAATTGAGGTACTTACCAATGTGCTTTGGTTCATTTTGGGTTTCTATCTTATGTCTTTTTAATATTAAGATAAGTAAATCTACTATCTTAAATGAACAAGTCAAGCAGCATAATAACTAGTTTTTATGGGGTAGTAAGGGTGTTAGATGGATAGATGAGGGCATTGAAGTAATGAGCACGAGTTTGATTAAACTCAGATTGTCTGTAGTTGGCAAATGTGCCTGGCATGCTTTGCTTCATAGGGTCACAGAGAGTCAGACATAACTAAACAAAATGTTGTCAGTGCTTATCCATAAGATTATCTTGGCAATGACATGTGAGTGGGTTGGCAGAACTGGACGGCGGGGGCTGGAGATGGATAGATGAGGTAATTGAAGCAATAGTCATGAGCTTGATGGACCTCAGAGAGGCAGTGTCTGCCAGATGTACCTAGAGTACTATAGTCCATAGGGTCACTTAAGGTCGGACATGACTGAATGACAGAACAACAACAACAAAGAGTGCCAGTATTTTCTTTGAAGTCCTTTGTCAACTATATGTGTTTTCCATAAGCCATTCACATGAGATATTTGTCCACACCCCAGTAAACTATCAATAATGTTGATTGGTAACCAAGTTGGTAGGGTTTGCAAAGTCTAAGTCATGGTTCTGATGAGTATTTATGAAAAGGCTAAGAAAAATACACCACTGAACAGGGAAGATGGATGGAGCACTACCTGAAGTACACGGAGACAGACACCATGGCGGATGTATGACAAACCCTACTAGAGAGGTAACTGTCAAACTCTAAAGAATATCAGTGACATTGGTAATGTATAACTACACTGGCCATTGATATTGTTTCCAAGTATCCAAGAGATGTTCCCCACATAGGAAGCTACAGCTGTGAATCAATACTGTGCGAATGATAAAGTGTTGAAGTTTGAGAGGATATACAAGCCTTTAAATGACGAGTCAGAGTCTCAAGAAGCAAGAAGGTAAAGACAATTCAGGCTAAACCTATTTTTCATTTAATGTGACAATTTGATTTCTGAGCCAGAGTGAGTATAAGATGCATATGGTGCCTTTTATGGAAAATCGAGATTCTTATGAGTATAACACAAATGGAGCTGTCAGTAGAAGCAGATCATGCTGGAAAGCTGGAGGGTGCTACAACAATCATCTAGAGGAGCAGACGAATGCCTCCACCAGCAGACACACCTCTTGAGTTCTGCAAGAAGGAACTTCCAGCATTTATCCCAGTGTGAGCATCGCTATTATAATCTTCTTTATACTGGCAGCTAACTGTCCTGTTGAGCTCTATCTCTTCCTTACATCTTGTAAAGAAAAACTCATAGACAAGAATTTTACAAGACAGAGGCTGAACACTCTGCCTGAATGAGAACTTGTATATTGTTTGGTATTGATAACATTATCAAACAACTAATATTCAAATCTATAGCTTTTATTGTGGCAATAAACACATTAATAAATGAATTAATTAATAAATAGAATAATAAATTAATGAACTAATTAATTAAAAAATAAATGAATGCAACCGTTACATTTTGTAACTTTGTTTTAATTATTGTTTAATACACCGTTCTATTTTATATTCATACCTGTTATTCTCTGTTACTTTCTCTGGAGAATGTTTCCTTCTAAGCTAACGAGCTTCCCTTTAATCCTGCTAAGTACACTGGCAGTTGTATCTGTCTTTGTGCAGATAGGAACTTCCCTTGCATTCAAAGGGCCTCATTCAATTGCGATGTGTCCAATTGAATAAGGCTCTAAATAAGCACATAGCATTTTTTTTTTTAAGAAGTTTTTAGTTAGTGAAAACTTTGCTTTTGGATAGATGCTTACTAACTAAAAACTTATTTAAAAAAATATGTTATGTGCTTATTTAGAACCCTATTCAATTGGTCAAATTGCAATTGAATGAGGGCCAAAGTATCCTACCACCTCAGAAAGTTGATCGACTGAAATTAAAATTGAATAATAAGGTAATTCCGAGGCTGTATTTTTTTTTATTTGCCTATTGGTTAGTGTAGTTCTTCAAAGGATAATATTTTTAAAATATGACCATATTAGTCCTTTAAAACTCAGTACAGTGGAGAGAAGATGTTACTAGCTGCAAATCTTGGAAAAATGTTAAACATCAGGATCTTCTACACTTTTTCCGCCACCTCTATCCACGTATCCCTCCCTTTTTGTTTCTTTTTCACCTCTTTGTGTGTTTCTTTTTTCTCACCCATGAAAATTTGAAAATGTAGGAGTGAGAGTGAGACTCTAGCATACTCACTTGTCTATGTCTTACTTCACTGATGTGAAACTTCATTTTACTTTATTAATCAGTTTGTTGCTACTTAAAGTGTGTGAAATAAATAATATTGAAACAACAAAAAACTGCATCAGTATGCATCTAAAGCCCTTTATTTTAATCTCCCTGTTCAGTTAAATAATTAAATGTATTGCAAATTGTTCCTTATATTACCTATTTATTTTTATTTTTTTACTAAAAGTCAAATTATACATGTAGTGAAGGGGCAGATCATGGGATGGTTTGCCCTCCTTAAATGCATATGGCGTGTAAAAGGGTCCCATTAGTACTGGGTCTGGGTGTACCATCTAGAAGTTATTGGCATCTGAGTTATAAAACAAAACTTCTCGTGTGTTCAAAGTGTCACCAGAAAGTGGGAAGAAGCTGGAAAATTACACAGCCATTGCTTTTATAAAATGGGAGCACACCTGAATTTATGTTAATTCTGGGTCTGACTAATTCCAATCTTCAATCCCATTACACACACTATGATCCCTATTCAATGAAGCAAATTGTATTTACGGGAACCCGTAATGTAGCCCGTAAACTAATTTGCTATTCAATTGGCGTCTTTTCACTACCCGCAAAGGATTTGCGGGTTGCGGGCTTAAAATCCCTGCGGTTGTCAAAATCGTAAATGTTTTCACACCCGTAAACTGCATATGTAGAAGAAGATCCTACGAGTACTAGATAGGACTCACAAGGGGGTTTAGCCCCTGTTTGCAGCACTGTAAATGCAAATAAATAATCAATACTGCACATTAAAAGATGGGGAAAGCAATGAAAGACTTTAGAATTAAGCACAACAGTCTCAAGCTCGCAAATCGGCAATATTTTCTTTTTTTAACGTTTCATTTCCGTGTTATATTAATCTCGGGAATCAAGGCGTTAATATATTTCAGGCCACCCACATAGACTAGAACAGCATCCTCATTCATTTTGTACATTGCTGGATTGCGAGTCTGATCGCATATCGGACTTCTAAAAGCTAACTGATTGTGGTTTAATCTCCATGTTTTACTGACGTAATGATGATGGCCACATTTATTATTGGCTCCTTCTAAGCTGTAAATTACAGACTTGCTTAATTGATCATGTTCGGGCCCTTAACTCCTACATACGGACGCATGGTTTACGGTTTTGGCTTTCGGTCATGTATTTGTGAACTGTTTCAATTGCATCACTAAGTATAGTCTGCGACCGTAAGTCTGCGGGCCTCCTGTGGGCTCACAGCGCCCGCAACTTATGGTGCTATTCAAAAGCACACATCGTAAACCATGCTATCGAATGTAGCATTTGCAGGCTTGAACATGATCAATCACGTAAGGCCGTAATTCCTGATTCGAAACAGCCAATGGAAACAGAAATCGTCATCATTACTTCAATGGAAAATGGAGGTTGGATTTCAAAGTCCTACGGGCTTGAATTACAGGTTACGATCGGACCCACAGTCCAGATGTAATGCAATATTGATAAAGCCGTAAATATGATATTCTATTACATGCGAGTTCCATTATATGTATTAACACATTGATTGCCGTGATCGATATAACACAGAAATTGAACATGAAATAAAGTATTTTTTGGGCCGATTTGCGAGCTTGAGAATGTTGTGCTAAAAGTAAAAAGTACAGTATTGATTTTTTATTTGCTTTTAAAGTGCTACGGACATGTCTTTAAGCACTTTGCTAGTCCTCCTTGGTACCCGTAACTTGTGGTTCAACTTTTGCCATTTGCGGGCTTGACGGAGTGGTTAGCGAGGGGGAATCGGAGCAATTGAATAGCGATTTGCGATTTTAGTGTTAGCAACTTTTGCGGCCGTGAAAGATCAAAGGCTTGGAGGCACATTAACCTGCGATTTGAACCAGTGCAGTGAATCGAAGGCCGAAGCCCGCAAAAAAGCACCAATTGAATAGCAAAGTAACTTGCGGGCTACATTTTCGAAGCCCGGATCTCCTGAAAGCACAATTGAATGAGGCTCTATGTGTGGATGGATGGATAGATAGATAGATAGAGGGATAGATAGATAGATGTTTTTATACTACAACATTTTTATATATATATATATATATATATATATATATATATATATATATATATATAAATATAAGATGCAAAAATGCTGATCTTTAAGCCCTGTTCCCTCCCCAAGTGTTTTTCTCCCAAGGCCTGGTCCTTGGGAGCCTGCAATTTAACAACATGATAATTTAAATGTATGCGTTGCCTTAACCTTTTCACAGATGAGGGGCACCAATTGAATAGCAAAGTAACTTGCGGGCTACATTTTCGAAGCCCGGATCTCCTGAAAGCACAATTGAATGAGGCTCTATGTGTGGATGGATGGATAGATAGATAGATAGATAGAGGGATAGATAGATAGATGTTTTTATACTACAACATTTTTATATATATATATATATATATATATATATATATATATATATATATAAATATAAGATGCAAAAATGCTTATCTTTAAGCCCTGTTCCCTCCCCAAGTGTTTTTCTCCCAAGGCCTGGTCCTTGGGAGCCTGCAATTTAACAACATGATAATTTAAATGTATGCGTTGCCTTAACCTTTTCACAGATGAGGGGCCAGCAATGCAGGCAAAGCAGTGAAAAAAATAATAAAGAAATTGAAATAAGTACTATTTATGAAGAAATAAATATAGATATTTTTTGAGTGAGCAAGTGGGAATAGATCTTTAAAAGTATATTCCATCCAATGTGTTGTTTCAAGTAGCCCTGAGCAAGATCTGGGCCCTTAAAGTGAAATTAAGTGAGTGTGAGGGAACGTACGACAAAAAAGAGCTTTTATTGAAAAGATAAAAAGAAGCTGACACTCCGTGCAGTGCACAGGCACCAGTCAGAGGGATCAGTCAGTGAGGAGCCTGGACTGCAAGACGTTCAGATCAGGTGTCTTACAGGGAACTGCTGAGCGCAGATAGACTGCCTGGCACAACCTGTCCCCTTTAGGTCTGTCTAAGCTCCAAATTGTACCTTCTGCCACTTTATTGTATTCTTCAATCCGCTCTCTATTAAAATAGACTTGACATATCTCACTGAACTGTCTTGCACTGTAGTTTTAAGCTATAATTCCTCAAAAAAGTTTTTGGGAATCATTTTTATACATAAAGAAAATGTACAATACGTTTAAATTCTATATAACCCATACAGTGCAATATATGATTAAGAGTTACACAGAAAAACACAACCTTTTACAGAGATGAAACATGTATATATTTCATGTAATATATATTTCATGTTTGAAAATAGCTATGGATTGAAGGGCGAGGCATTTGTGGGCACATTTGCATGTCTTAGCTCAGCTTCCCAGAATGCAGTGTAATAACTGTATTTCTCATAATTCTGAGCTGGAAGCAGGTTTTTTGCTTATTGCTTTAGACATATATATATATATATATATATATATATATATATATATATATATATATATATATATATATATTTCTAATTAATTCAGTTTGTCTTTACTCAAAATTGTAATGAACACATCAGATAATTGTTTGAAGGGTTGAGTAAGCAATCCTTTATCCAGGAACATTACCTGTTATATTGTGGGTTAATAAGGAAGAGGAGCTGCTATGTATATATATATATATATATATATATATATATATATATATATATATATATATATACAGTAAAAACCCCGTTATCCTGCACCCATGGGGATTCCCCATTTGCCGGATAACTGTAGTTGCTGGTTATTCGGCCCTTAAACCTCCAAAGCCCCTCAAAATGCCTTTAAAAGGCATTAGCACCTAAACTGGGCAATTTAGGGCCCAAAAAAACAATTATTAAAAAAAAGTTAGCTTTTTTGTTGGTTTTTTAAATTGGGGAATTGATGCCGGTGCCGGTTGCTTGAGAGTGCCAGTTAGTTGAGTGTCGGATAACCGAGATTCTACTGTATATATAAAGATGTATATATATATATATATATATATATATATATATATATATATATAAAGACACAGACTTTGGGGGCCACAATATTGACAGCTGTATAAGCCATGGGCATGAAACATTTGTTGGGAAATCTTATTTTTTGTGGATCCAGTTTGTCACAACCTTCAGCCTTACTGAACTTTTTGGGCCTGGCGACTGGGCCATTACGTACACTAGATGTTTTGTTTGCTGGGTACAGAGTCAATCTGCGGCGGTAGGATTGTTCTAGCGACAAAGAAGAGAGTGTTGTGAAACTGTTCATGTGTAGATTAATCTATTTTGTGTTTGTTACATCACCTCCTAAGGGTTGGAAGATTGTAGCGTGTGTTTGTAGTTATCAGTGGAGGGAGGGCTGGATGAGGAGGGAGGAACCAAGAGCCTTGGTCTGATAACTAGATCAGATTAAAATTTAAACTATACATATAAAATCTTAATTTTTGGCAAGCTTTGCTGGAACATAAGTATTCTGTGTTAGTGTCTTCCATACTTACTACTGGCTTGGAGCCTGATGGGATGTGTTCTACAAATTGTTATGATTTCTTTGCACACAGATGCAAGTTAGCATACAAACCTTGCTTGCTCTATACCTGCTCCATCACGACTTAAAAGATTTTCTCTAAAAGATATTTTATTCTCATGGTTCACACCGCTGCTAATGTGGCTAATATGTTGCCTACTTTACAAACATGAAATTGTTTGTTACTCTAAATCTAGTTAAAGACCTTCTACTGATTTATTTGCCTCTTCTGTCCACTCTCCCGTCACAGACACAACCAATGATAGTTCCCTTGAATGAAAATGAGTGATAATCATTGGCAAGGAGAATTGTAAAGATTAATATTTCATCTTATTACATTGTCAAGACACCCAGCCAGCTGGACCAGCCACCCTCGGTAATCCCACCAGGTCGGAGATCGGCACTCAGACTGATCGTATCATGTAGGATAGCGGGCTTAAAATACTGGGACCTTTCTTATCTCTCATAGGATGAACTACAGCTCTAATTATGCAATCCACATCTTAGAAAAACATAAATGTACTTCCCCCTTGGATGGAAGATGGGTCAGTCTGATTGGCTTAACCAGAACTGGGCCTACCAATAGGGACCCGGCCTATTTGGCAGGGTGTTCTTTGCTAGCTCGTAGGGCTTGTAACTCTCAAACACACAACTTTCACCAATGTATGATGGATCCCTTTAGGGTCGAGCAGAGGCATCAACAGTTTTCTTTCAATTAAAAACTAGTTGTTTCATTATTTTGCTGATTAAGGGGCTCATTAAAAAAGCGATTTGGCCATGTGAATAGGGCTCTATATAAGCATATAACATATTTTTTACAGAAGTTTTTAGTTAGTGAAGACCTTGCTTTTGAATAGAAGTTCACTAGCTAAAAACAACTGTAAAAAATGTTGCTATGTGCTTATATAGAGCCCTATTCAATTGGCCAAATTGCATTTGAATGAGGCCCTAAGTATGGTCCTAGTCAGACTCGTTGTTTTCAAACATGTTTTTTTTTCATTGTGTAGTGGTCCTTTAAGCTGCTGTAGAAGACTTCTGGTCTCTTGCAGCACACAGGAAAGGGAAGTGTTAACACAAAGCATGCCATGCAACCTGGCTCTTCCTTTATCTACCACCCCGTGCTTGAGTTAGACAAAGCAACTTGTACACACAGGATAAAGCTTTCAAACTACTGATATGAGAGAAAGCAGCAAACAGGAGAGTGGCAGAGACCCAACAAGGGGCCCTAGTGGACCCCATGCTGGATTACATACCAAAGCCCATGTGAACAGCCATGCCTTCATTCCACCCCCACCTATCCAACTCCAATCCATTTATCCCATAAAAAAATGTTATTACCACAATTTTATATATGTAATATTTTATTTGTAGCAAGTTTGTACATAAGAAATTGATAAATAAAAACAAAAAAAGAGAATATATATATATATATATATATATATATATATATATATATATATATATATATATATATATATAGTTTTTATAATAGTTTCAACAGGATTTAAGAAAGTGTTTTGCAACAACTTTATCCAGTTCAAAAAATCCCAGTGAAATGTGTTTCCGCCACTCCAGCTTGACATGTTGAAATAGAGCTGGGAGGAAACTAATTAGCTTTGTTTGTTTAGCCAGTTGGCCATTCAAATGTATGGTATAAAAAAAGTTGTATTTATTTTTCAGTAATTTATCAAGGGTTTATTTACTTTTACACATATTTTTTTAACATAATTTTAATCTTCTAACTATTGATCACTAAGTTCTCAAGCAAAATAAATTGGTAAAAATCATGTTTTATAGAAAAGAGCAGATTTTGTTGAGAGTAATAAAGAGCCAGGAATATATACTTTTTGGTGTCTACGTACAAATCGTGGTATTTATTTTTGCACACAAAATAACATTTGAACTGGCTGTGCAGGGTCTAAAAAGAATCCGTCTTCCTCTGGTGAAATGAGTCCTCCTTTTACTGACTCTACATAAATACATTTGTCTCCCTCACACAATAGAGCTTCGAGGTTCTCAGGTACTTCACTGCCTTCTACATGAATGGGAGACACTTCACCCTTTTCATTTCCGTTAGATGACATCAGTCTTCTGTCATTGTTAAGTTATGGCCCCATTCATCTAGAATAATGATCTCCACCCTATTGAAGCCCCAGAGTCCCTTACATGCATTACAGAAAATATGCTGAGGCTGCAGGTGGTCCGTTGGAAACAAAGGTAGTTGGCCTGGATTCACAACTCACTGCCAAGACTCCATCTTCTACAAACTGGAGACATCTGTAGATAGTAAAGAAGAGACGGAGAAGGAAACTGAGAAGATCATTTCAAGCAGCAACAATGGTTTGAGAAAATCTACAGTCCCTAGAAATCAGCACAGTCTATGATTTTGAGTTAATTTATTCTATAAATTCATACAGTGTCTCTGTGGCAAGGATTAAGTTGAGACGGCAAAGGTTCTACTTATTGGAGCAACATATATAAATTATTATAATTACAGTTGGTTGTTATTACAAGTGGATGTGTTAAGTATTTTAACCATAAACTATCTGAAAATGCAGGCCTCTATTCGAATCCCCTATATAGCAGATTAAGATTATACATTAAGAGTAAAATAAAACTACCTAGATATTTTAATCACATCCCAGAAATATTGCAAGGTAACTACTACAAGTGACTACAAGTTTTCCATTGAGTTTTGCACAGACCAAATATTATGAGTTACTTTACACCAAAACCCTGTTCTAATAAGACTTTACGGATCACTCGCAAATCAGAGCAGTGTCGTAACTACTAAAAGATGAAGAAAATATTATGTGTACCAAAGACCACTCGCAAATGGTTTTAAAACCATTGCTGAGGGCCGCAGCAGCAGTTATAGAAACAGTATAGCACCAAAAAGCAATAAAAAAAATGAAAGTTTATCATTATTTGATACTTAACAATCCAATATAAACATATGGGTAATTAAAAAATATGATATTTTACTATTATGTTTGTTTCATTATACAACATCCAGGGTAATGCACAAGCTAGTATTTAAGAGGTTAATACATATCAGGAAACCACGTGGACTAGGAACAAGTGATCTAATGCTATATATATATATATATATATATATATATATATATATATATATACATATAGTAAACACAATTTTATATATTAAATCTATAAATATATAGATTAGAATTGAATTTAAATAAATATAAATAAAAATAAATAATATATGTATATATGTAAATATATATGGTTTCTTGACAATATTATGGTGCTTGTTCTCACTCATAATATCATGACATTCTCATTTTCTATTGGTTCCTAGAGCTGTTTCTCATTAGTAAAGCTTGGTTTGGTGTAGTATACTGAGTGAACATATACTGTTAAAACAAAACCGTAGCTGACAAGGCAGGGTTTATGGATAAGGGCTAAGTGCCATAATATTGAGTGGAAGGATTTTCGGATATATTGCAAATTACACCGATCGATTAGCATGGGGGCCAAAGTTCCTTAGTATAATGTCATTCATTTACTATAATAATGAGAAGTGAGTAGAAATAAAAGCATGGCCAGTTGGTAAAAAGAAAATTAATTATATGACTTTACAACTAAAAAGTCTCAGTTCATCTCATTACATTGAATATTAATAAAATAAAGTAGGACTGGGAACGCCACGGATAAAACTGCTAAGAGTACAGAACCTGCAGCTGACAAAAGTCTTTGAGCGTTTGGAATCACTTAAGTCCCCCAAAGTTTGTTCTTTTTAAAATTACCTTAGATATATGATATTATTAAATACTGTATAAACAAGATAATGCACATATTTCTGTGTTAGTTTATTCTAACAAATATTTTTTGTACATTTTGCAATTGTTTCCTAATGTTCTGTGATCAAGCTATGACATCACCAATGGCATCACAAAATTACTGTGCACAACCAGCAGCTGTACCGTGAGAGTGGATTGTTTTGGGAAATATTTCAAGATGGACAAAAAACGAAATACGCTATAAACATCATTAAGAAAAGTGGAGGAGGCAGCAATACATCACAGAGAAATCACTACTTTTTGAAATGTCCATGAGCATGTTTTAACTTTTAAATTGTTTACATATTAGTTGTAAAGTATGGGCTAAACTCCATGGTCAACATTTTGCTTTCTGCATTTTATTAATAATAAAATATTTGTTAAGTTTCTACTTGATCACCCCCAAAAAGCTGTCCTCACTGGGTATGTAGACATGACTTAGTATGCTCTGGGTGAAATAAAACATAGTAGAGTTGTCCAGGAAAGGTATACTTAAATGATGTAAAAGTTCTGAATTAGCACACAGGTTTCCCTATTCTCCTGTACAGTCAGCCCTTTGGTTTTGATGTTAGTCATGCCACGTGCTGCTCAAAATAAGAAACAGTGCGTCATAATAAAATAATGATTAGCAAGAGTGACTAGGTTATTAGTGGACCTGAAAACTCAACTGGTATACATATATTAAGAAAAAGATAACATTATGTAGGCAGAGAAAAAATTGCACTTATCTATTGTCAACTTTACTTTAAATGTACCTGTGATTAATGTTATCCTTTCAAAAACAACTGTCATACAACCATGCCTTGTATGGTCTGGGGCTATCCTCCAGTCATTAGTAACGTAGCATCTTATATTTAGGCAAGAGTCCATGACTTGCAGTGGCCCATCACACTAATTCCTCTGGAGGCTTGTATCACTGATGATAATAAGCCTGTTACTCCATCTGTAATTAGTTAGAGCCGATTATGGAGGTTTAGCTCAGTGATTTTCCAAGCTCATTATTCCCCAAGGTACAGAGCAATCAGACCAATATGACCAACACACTCACCATTCGTATTACTGTCATGCATTATACACACACATATGCCTCAATAGCAGAACCAGGATCCCCAAAGACGAAATTGTTTACAAAAAGGGAACATTTTATGAATCTAGTTAGTAGTATTTTCTTTTTAAGATTGATGATCACTTGCTATAATTTGGAGCTGTGCTATCTGGCCCTGAATTATTCTGTATAATATATTAAACAGTAATTGGCTACATCATGTTTATTAAATGGGGATGATACATAAAGATATGATATGTGTGATAATCCAAGTGATCTACCTTCCAACTTTTTTTGTGTTAACTTTTCAACAACACTTTCTTGCGTGCGTTTGAATAATGATTTATTATTATTATCGTTTATTTATAACGCGCCAACACATAGGGTCAGGACAAGAAAAGTCCTGAAGGCGAGAGTGAGAGGAGGTGACAAGAGTTGTAGAAAGAAGAAGGTCATTAGCAGAATGAAGAGGGCGGGTGGGGGAGTATTTGGAGATGAGAGCAGAGATTACGGGGGAGCGCTATTGTTGAGGGCTTTGTAAGTTAGGGTCATGATTTTAAATTTTATTCTGGAGGGTAAGGGAAGCCAGTGGAGTGATTGACAGACAGGTGATGCCGACACTAAACATTGTGAACGGAAGATGAGTCTAGGAGAGGCGTCATAATGGATTATGGTGGAGATAGTCGGGTGGTGGTTAGGCCAGAAAGAAGCGAGTTGCACTAGTCTAGTCGAGTGATGATGAGAGAGTGTATTAGGATTTTATTTGTGGCTTGTGTAAGATGGCGAATTCTGGAGATGTTTTTTAGATGGAGAAGGCAAGATTTTGTTAGTGGATATATATAGGATATATAGTAGGATATACTAGAAAGGCAGTTGGAGACGTGTGTTAAAAGAGAGGGGCATTGATCTGGTGATGAGAGGTAAATTTGGGTGTCATCTGCATAGAGATGATACTGAAACTCAAAAGAGTTTATTAGGGTACCAAGTGAGCATGTGTAAATGGAGAGGAAGAAGGGGCCTAGGAATGAACCTTGGTGTATGCCAACAAGTAGAAGAAGAGGTGTCAGAGAAGGAGACACTGAATGATCGATTTTGTAGGTATGATGAGAACCACGAGAGAGCAGTGTCTTGAAAACTGAGGGAGGAGAGGATTTGGAGTAGAAGTGAATGGTCGACTGAGTCAAAGGCAGCATAGATATCTAGAAGAAGTAGAATGGAAAAGTGACCCTTTGTCTTGGTGGAGAGCAGGTCATTAGTGACTTTGCTGAGAGCCATCTCAGTGGAATGTTGAGGCCGGAAGATGGATTGGAAGGTGTCAAGGAGGGAGTTAGAGGAAATAAAGCTGGTAAGGCGCTTATAGACAAGCCGCTCCAGCAGTTTGGAAGCCAGAGGAAGTAGAGAGATAGGGACTTCAGAGTCAGATGAGGGTTTTTTGAGGATGGGTGTAATTATGGCATATTTTAGAGAAGATAGAAACATGACAGTATTTAGGTTGAAGAGGTGTGTGAGAGCTGGGATTAGTGTGATTGAGAGGGGAGGGATAAACTGAGATGGAATACGATCTAGAGGATAAGTAGTGAGGCGAGTGGATGATAGCAGGCTGGAAACTTTGTTCTCTGTAGCCGGGTCAAAGCAGTTCATGGTGGCTGTGGGATTTAAACATTAAAACTTTTTTCCATTAAAAAAATGGTTTTAGGATAGTGATAAAGGCCCAGTGCTCAACAAAATGTTACTCCAAATGAAATAATATAATCTGGGAGGTTTGTAATGGAATAATTAATTTGACTCCTTTTGGTGATTCCAGGTGATTCTACCCAACCACCCATTAAGAACAAGCATTAATCCAAAGTGAAAGAACTGGGAGGCAACTTAAGAAACAAATGGCATTACACAAAGCCATAATGACTAAACCATTCACACTGGAGGGTGGGCATGAGGATTGACAGTGGCTTGACACTCCCAGCAATGGAAACATATCCTTGTCCAGAAAAGTGGCAAAAATAAGCCTCAAAAACCCATCAATCTAATTTAAATATTACACAGCAAACATTTTTGTATTTATTCAATTAATTGTATTTCACGTTTCAGTGAACATTGGCCATTCAGCTTATTGGCTCAATTATGCTATTAAAGGGTTCATTTTAAAGAATGTTGCAAACTTTCTATACATTTAACTGACCATTTTCTCTAAGTAAATCATTACTGGATTTACAGTATTTTATGTGTGGCTAAATATGCTAATGTATACGTCGCCATGCTTGATTAGCATAGAGAACTGATCTATTTACATGGTAATACAGTGTGTCACAATGCAGCCAACTGACCACACATTTCTATACAGACCCGCACTTTAGTATAATAGAGCCACATAGTAGCATATTAAAGCAACACAGACAATTGCGAATATCTCAATAACCATTTATTGTAGGAATAAAG
Organism: Discoglossus pictus; assembly: GCA_027410445.1. NCBI lineage: Eukaryota > Metazoa > Chordata > Amphibia > Anura > Alytidae > Discoglossus > Discoglossus pictus. Next base: position 112,996,074 of record CM050171.1, read on the forward strand.
GACTAAAACATTATATTGCCAGTAGTGCTCAGAGAAGACAGGATTCCCTCGAGAGGAATCTAATGCTGGGAAAGATTGAAGGGACAAGAAGAAGGGAACGACAGGAGCGAAGATGGATAATTGAGGTAACTGAAAAAATTTACTTGAGATTAAGGGAGCTCCGAGGAGCAGTGGCTGACAGATGTGTCTGGTGTGCTGCAGTCTATGGGGTCACGGAGAGATGGGCATGACTGAATGACTAAACAGCAACAAAAGTTTTTGTCCTTTAAGTTGCATTTTTTACAAAAACAAAATAATAATTTTGGGTGACTGCATGCCTTTAAGTTAAAGTATTTTCAATTTTATTGCCATTTTTTTTTATTGGAATTGACATATATAGTGATACACGGAAATATGTTTATGTCCTGCTCATCAATGTTGAAACAAACTATTTGCAATGTCATTTATGTTCTATTTATAGGACCACTTCCAGTGAAAAAATATATATGTTTGGAAAGTTTTAAGTTTAACTTCACTAGGAAAAAAGTTATGCAGATAGGTGTTAATTAATTAGAAGAAATACAATGTGATGCCTCTGCTGGTCCCTGGATGGATTCATGATAGATTACAGGAAGATATGTGTGTGAGAGGGGCGTTTACATTTCTGGGGAGCTGTGGTTGTATTGAACGATGCAAGGGGTCTGAGTCTGGGCCAGTGAGGGGAAAGGCGTGTGGTGTCATTTTCAGATCTTATCCTATTTATAATCAAACAATAGGTCTGGATTGTTGCCTCCTTCACTACATAACTACAAATACACATCCCATCATGCAGCTCTGGGGATGTGATGTAACAAACACAAAATGGATTCCTGTGTTCATTAAGAGAGTCTACAAAAAATCACATTTGCCCCAAAAAGTTTTATGTCCAGCTGCTAATATTTGGTACATACTTGACAAACAGGTATATTTTTCTTTAACTGCAGTGGTCCTTTAACAACAAAATGGCAGAATGGTACCAGATGCCACCCACCTGACATTTGATGATATCTGCACTTGGGATGTGATATGTCTGTTTGGTTCATAATTGGTGTCTTTTTTGTCGATTTAAGGGAGGTTTGTTATTACCTTTGAAAACCTAATTCTGTGAAAGTCCTTTTTTATTTAAGTCAAAACATTGGTATAAATGTAACCTCTCCATTATGAAGAGAGATCTATCCATATATTAGTTAGGAGCCGATTATTTTTGGGACAAAACAACTAAAAGATAGCAGTGTATGTGCCTGTCATTCACTCACTTTTCTATGTTTTCGTATCTTTTATTTTATATTCAAGCTGTTAGTTTATTTTTGACAACTGCAAGAAAAACAGTGGCTGATTCCAACAAACATCCTGTTTGTGCTTCAATATACAGACGTCACACATCCAATTCTGTCACCAGAGAACCATAAAGTTTCAGCATTTCCAACTCTAAAAGAGAAAGTCTGAAATCCTTAGCAATTGCTTCTAGCCTGAAGGATAGATGCAGTTAGTCAACTGCCCCCTGGGCATGCCCGCAGCTGCCATCCTGAGTGAAGTTACAATGCTCCTGCTTTGCTAAAACTACTAAATTCCTTCGCAGAAGTCTTCTAAGTACTTGCGTTGATGGGGAATACATCAAAGGGCGCATCTTTACTTTATCAAATCTGCTCTAATTTTGCATTTGAAATCAAACAAGGTTTCTTTTCAAGTCTTGTCATGTTTATCAAAATGTCCTAAGCTGTTAAGAATCAATTCTGTGTAATTAATGGAAGGAAAAATGAGAACGCTATTTCTTCTCTAAATGCTTTCTGTCCACACAAGGAAGCATTGCTCAACCCAACAACGACAATATATATTTTTTTAATTGGGTAAAGGAGACGCAAATAACCATAGATATAAACGTTATTGTTGTATTATAGATGTGATGTGTAATAATATCGCTCACTAGATCATTTATACTACCCAACATCTCAAATGGCCAAAGAGCACAAATTATTGAATATTGATGAGTTAATGCAATTAAATAACAATTGAAATAGCTGTTTATTGTGAATTGTATAGATATATTAGTTTATTAGGTGCTTACTGCTTATTATACATGGTGGAAGGGTAGACATGTTCTTTGAATATTGGAGAAAACAAACAATTCAGAGAAAGAAACAAGGATATATTTGGATTTTAAAAAAAGTTTTTTTTCTTAATTGTAAGTTTTCCTTTCAAAACATGAGCCTATGAAACCTGAAGTGGAGAGGGGCTTTTCTTTAAAACCCGGGAATGTCCCTTCAAAAGAGTGACCATTGGGATCACTGAATGGTGTTAGCCAGGCTCCAGTGGGGCAACTCGTCTTACATTAAAATTCAAAGGTAGAATTAAGATGATATAGTTTAAGCATTGTCTTCAGAGGTTCTCAACATCTGGGCTCAGGGTAAGGACCACCAACCAATGGACTTTTCTGATGTTTAGCAGGGAAAGAGCAGAGAAGGTGGATGAGTGAGGTGAGAAAAAGGGAGGAATAAGAAATATGGCCAATTTGGGTATGCTTGGTATATGAAAGGTGAATAGTGAGTGGGTAACAAGAAAAGTTGAGGAGCCTTGTTGTTAGAAAGAAATATGAATGGTGAGAAAGAGAGATTATGAGAAGTTATAGACACCACATCCATTTAATTGCCATTATAATCTCTTGGTCATGACAGGAGCCAAAAATGACCCTTAATTAGGATAAACTTTAATCATCTGGGTGAAGAATTAAATGGTAATTTTGCACACTGCTGTGTATACTATACCATTAGATCTCAGCATTTGCTTTATGTAGCCAGGGATCAGTTAGCTGCCATTCAAAACTTCTCTGGACTGTGTTTGGGATCTAGGTCATCATGGACTGTGTAAGTGGCACATTTAATGGACCAATGTATACACTTTTAATGTTAAACCTATTTTTTGTTGGTCAGCTTTTGTTTTTAGTCCAGCTTCTAGGCAGAGCTGACCACGCCCCCTGATAAGCACAGGTAGGTGGAGATAAGCAGCTCTGCTTGAGGGGAAAATTGACACAGTCAAAAGTAAGAAAAAATATTGACTTTTATTTACGTTAAACTGCATACTATTTGTAATACTCTATGCCAACAAACAACCACATGGGATTTACGCGTTAAAGCACTACAGTGGTCCTTTAATTAATAACTAGCGACTCAAAAATGACGGGGCAATCAAATTGTAAGGTAACTCTGCTGTTTTTCTACTAATCAGTCGCTGTTTATTAGGAAACATTTGAAACCCAGCTCACTTACATATCCCTTTAAAGAGCCATTTACCTCACTAAGTGCAATTCATGGAGCACAATATTGTATATTAAAATTACATATATTTTTTTAATTACATAAAAACACCTAAAAAAATCTAAAGTTTTAGTGTTTATAAACACACTGTAGCCGACCTCCTGACTGTTCCATGATTAACAACATCTGCCAACACTGAGCCTCATTGAGTTGAGGCATCGGCAGATCCGTACTTCGGAAATGGAAGTTATTTTGCTATTTAATGGGCTCCAATCGGGTTACGGGCTCTGGCCTCCGATTCCTTGAGATGGTTCAAATCACAAGTTAAGCCCCCCCCCCCCCCCCCAAGCATTTGATCTTTCCCAGCCGCAAGAGTTACAATGGCTAAAAATACCAAAACGCTATTCAATTGCTCCAATCCGCCCTCGCTAAGCAAGCTGCTAAGGCTGCAAATGGCAAAAGTTGAACCACAAGTCACGGGTACCAAGGAGGACTCGCAAAGGGATTAATGACATGTCCGGAGCACTTTAAATGCACATATACACACACTACTGTTCTATTATTAAAAGGGACAGTGATTTTAGCTCTTGGAATTAATAGCACAACGTTCGCAAGCTCGGAAATCGGCCCCAAAAATACTTAATATGTGTTATATCAATCCCGGCAATCAATTTGTTAATAATACATAAAATGGAACTCGCATTTAATAGAATATCATATATTTAGGGTTTTATTAATATTGCATTACTTCTGGAATGTGGGTCTGATAGTAACTCGTTTTTTAAGCCCGTAGGACTTTGAAATTCAACCTCCAGGTTTCATTGACGTAATCTTGATGATCTCTGTTTCCCTTGGCTGTTTATACGTCAGGAATTATGGCCTTGCTTAATTGATTATGTTCAAGCTCTCAAATGCTACATGGTTTACGATGTGCACTATAGGGCCAGGACTTGCGGGCTTGGCGAATTGAATAGCACTTTAAGTGCAGCAGGCCCTCAGACTTACGCCCTACATCCCGCGACTTGGGGTTTGACAATTGAATGAGATTCGGTAAAAGCTCCGTGAACACAAAGATTTCTCTAAATTCAGGAATGCAGCAGGGAATCTTAACCCTCAACTGTCTTATTTAGCTGATTCCAGCATTTCTTTCTCTGCACAGATGAATTTGTGAAGTGTTAACTCTTTTTTTCTTATGCTCACTGTTGGATCTGTGGGGGCAGTCAGCGACTCATGTAAACAGAGATTCCATTCATTCATTTGTGAAAAAAGCACTTATTTAAAAAATTCTAAAAGAATTTCAATATGCTTTTAGGAGATCTTTACAGTGGTCTGCTCCAAATTGTGCAGAATTGAGTGGCCCTTTAATAAGTGCTAAAAAAGCAATTATTAGCATGTAATATCGCAGTTGACATATTAATGAAAAAGTATGAATAAGAGGGAGGAGTGAAAAGGAAGCGGGAGGAGGGGAATAGCAAAATGATGTGATTGACTTTAGCTACAATAATACTGGAATTGTGGATTGTTTATGTCTTACAAAACTTCTTAAAAATTCAATAAAGAAATGAATGAGAAAAAAGTATGAAAAAGCTAAAAATGTTTGTACAAACTTTATGTCACATGCAGCTTTTGGGGTGAATAGCTGCCTTTCTTGGCTGGGTTTTCCTGGGATGTACATAAATGTATTCTGTTTAGGTAGATAAAATATGATATTCTAGTCCATGCGCGTTCCATTATATGTATTAACACATTGACTGCCGGGATCGATATAACACGGAAATTAAACAGAAATAAAAGTATTTTATATTGCAGATTTGCGGGCTTGAAAATGTTGTGCTATAAATTCTAAGACCTAACATCACTTTCCCTTTAATCTTAAATCTAGTAGTGTGTGTATATTTGCATTTACAGTGCTACGGATAAGACTTTAATCCCATTGCGCGTTCTCTCACGTACCCATAGGTGTTTTGGATCCGGGTTACTGGTATGAACGCCGGTGGATTCGTAGCAATTTAATAGCAATTTGCGAACGTAATATTAATGGGCTTAACAGATCAAAGGCTTTGCGGCAACGGAGTTCAGATTTCAACAGCCAGTAAGGTTTTTCCACCTGTAACCCGCAGATCGTTTGCGGGTAGCTTTACGGGGCCCATTTATTAGCCGTAAGTCTAGCGGGCTACATAACGGGCTACGGATTTTGACGTTGGGGGAATATAATACAGCTGCAAGCATATTTAAATATGTGCATTTTGTTTTATTGATACAATTTCTATACATTTGAAACTGAGAAATAACATTTAAACAGTTCCTTAGTACAGATCTTCAGAACTCTTTTTATTATCCTTTAAGGTGATTTAAGGTCACTGGAAGCAGTTAGATAAATCTCTCTTCCTGGTTTGACAGGTTACCGCAGGTGACACTAATCATTTGAATCAGACACTATGAAAACACATTTACATTGTATCAATATAAAAGATTTACAATTATCTCCGAAGTCAACAAGGTCAAAGGTGAGACATTCTAAAAATATATGAATTCCACAAATTTCTTCATTATGGAAAATCAAATTAGAATCTTCTTGGTAATTACACAGAAAAGAATTGTTGCATCTTATGAAAATTATAATTTTGTAGGCAACTTATATTGGACCTACAAATTGATGTTCATTACCTTGCATCTGCATGTTTTTTAATTACTATTAAGTTTTATAACTTCCTCTGTGGTCGTTGAAGCGCTGTCACATGCTCACAGTGATTTAGGCATTTGGCTAAGAGGCTTGAACAGAGCCCACCTTCTACTAAGATCGTAGTTCACTGCAAGAATGTGCTAACCATGGGAGTGATAACACTTATCAATAATAGATCACACCTATCAATAATATATAGTTATTATTTTTGCAACACTTATTTGTTTTTCACTGGTTTATAATGTAATTTTTAAGAACCTCAAAATTGTGTCCCTTTAATTTTCCTTGTCTGGAGATTTATATATACATATTATATATTGACAGAACTCTGTACAATATATATATATATATATATATATATATACATACAAACATATATATATATATATATATATATATATATTGTACAGAGGTCGGTCAATATATATATATATATATATATATATATATTTATATATTGTACAGAGTTCAGTCACTATATATATATAGTGTACATTGTTCTGTCAATGCCTAATTTTTTATTTGTGTCCTGTTTTTTTTATAATAATATTTTCTTATGGCTAATAAGCAGGTAGTATACAAAAAGTGTCAGTACCTGCATAGAGTTAGAGAAAAATAAAGTCAGTGCCTAAACATCTAGGCCAATATTAGTCATATTAGTCACTCTCGCATTCTTAGCCAAGAAAAACTAAGCCAAAGTTATATTTTGTTAACTGAAAAATTGACAGTGACATATTATACATTTCAAAGAATGCCACATAGCCAGTCGTACAGCCCGGGTGCAGATTATTAGAGGAACATCTCATGAATTCTTTAACTTTGGATTTTCTAAGTAATCAAAAAAAATGACATTTGAAAATACATTTTAAAAAAGTCTCATAACTGACCTTTGACAATTCTTAGATTAAACTATTTAAAAGGTTTTTATATTAGCTTTGTCATGCTTCAAAAAAAAAAAAAAATAGAAAATGCTTTGTAAAGACAAAAAATGCGATGTGCAGAAATAAATATTAAAAATATTATTTTAAAAAGTCTACTTATATTTTTGTTTTTCCTAAGAATTAAAAGTTATTGTATTATTATTGATTTTTGTTTTATTATCATTACAGACCTACAGCCAATCTCATGGCCCCAGGGAAGATTATTAGTGGGACACCTTAGGGATCCTTTAACTTTTTTCCTACTAACCCAAAAAAAATGTAAGTTTGGAAAAATAAATAAATAAAATAATCTCATGAGCCTCGTCACTTTTCTATATTAATCATAGCTTAAATGTTTTAAAAATATATTTTATTATTATTATTACAGCCATACACAATTTCTTACAGCCCGGGTGAAAATATTAGGACACCTCATGAATCCTTTAACTTTAAATTTTCCTACTAACACAAAAAATTAGATTGAAAACAACAAATGAATAAAAAATTCTCATGATTGAGCATTGTCACTTTTCTCTATCAATCAACGATCTAAACTGGTAGCTCTTTATATGTTCCCTGAATTATATTTCTAAATTAAAAAATAATTATTAAAATACAAAATGACAAAATTAAGATGTGCATAGAAAAATGAAAATTAAATAATTAAATTAAAAAAAACATATTTCTGCTTGAAGAATAAAAGTAAGTGTATTACTATTGATATTATTTTTTTATTATTATTATTAAGCCCCACTGGGCTGAGTTCTTACAAGCCTCTGTCTTTATCTCTCTCCTCAACTGTCAATTTTTACTTCATCAACTATATTTATTACAATCAAGCTCTGTCAGCTGTCACGGCTTACATCTCCGCTGCCAGTAAATATGTCTTCCCTATCATTAGACATTCCTTGCAGTCACCTTGGGATTTCTACCTTGTCTATCTCACTCCAAAACAACTTTTGTTCAGAAGTATTAGGCTCCCACAGAGCGGTGTCAGCTTGGGGCCATTACTTCAGGAAGTGACAGAAAACAGTGGCCTGTCACTCATTAGATTCTAGCTTTTTCCGAAAATTGATGTAAGTCTGACTTTGCCCCAAAACGAATCATGATTTATTTAATATATTTGCGTCTACAAGTGTCAGCTCATCAGCTTAAAATGTTTCTCCTTTTACTCTATTGAGGCCTGCACGGAAAGTTATCTTTGAAGACGTATTTTTGCTCTAAGGCTTAATAATTAAATCAGAAGAGAGTGTAGGTGCAGACATAGCACGGTGGCCTTTGGTTTATAGAAAGAAGTACAAAGTAGCCGTATTAGAATACAAAGAACCATCCCGCTTTCTTCATTCATTTATTGGGAAATATTATGTAATGTGAGGGGCTTCTAGGTGACTGTTGTCAGGCTTGACGGCTAAGACAAAACACGAAATTTAATAAGACTGCACTGTGATCAAAGACGCTAAGAAAGAAACCCAGATTCTTTCAAGAGTTGTTACTGGCTCTTCAAAGAGGCAAGCAACCTACTTTCCAAATGACAATCCTGTGTCTTTTCCACTATGGGAATTTGTTGCCTGGTAATTTTACATCCCGAGTAGTTGCGCCGATAGTATACGGATGCCAGCTCTCCGACATATGCAGGAGATGATGTTATGGAAAGGTCCTGTCTTACCTTATATGGCGGAGGATAGTGATCTAGTAAACTGACTAATGTGACTTGGAAATGATAATGGGTTAAAGCTTACTCTCCGTGTTTTGCTGCATTATGGTATTACAGTGTGATCGGCAGTACCATGGAATTGAAGGGAAAAGAGGGATGTTGTTTACTTAAACCAGTAAGAAAAGTATATGTTATATTAGTAGAGTGTAGAAAAAGCATACTATTTATTATATTTATAGATTTAAATTCCAACATTGAAGTCCATTGAACTCCCTTAATAAATGTCAATTAAATTGACTGACAAGGGGGGAAGAGAGAGAGGGAGGTGGAGAGAGAGAGGGAGGGGGAAGAGAGAGAGGGAGGGGAAAGAGAGAGAGGGAGGGGAAAGAGAGGGAAGGGGAAGAGAGGGAAAGGGGAAGAGAGGTAGGGGGAAGAGAGAGAGGGAGGTGGAGAGAGAGGGATGTGGAGAGAGAGGGGGGAGAGAAAGAGGGAGGGGAAAGAGAGAGGGAGGGGGGAAAGGAGGGAGGGGAAGAGAGGGAAGGGAAAGAGAGGGAAGGGGGAGAGGGAAGGGGGACGAGAGAGAGGGAGGTGGAGAGAGAGGCATGTGGAGAGAGAGAGGGAGGGGTAAGAGAAAGAGGGAGGGGAAAGAGAGAAGGAGGGGGAAGAGAGGGAGGAGGAGGGAGAGGGAAGGGGGAGAGAGGGAAGGGGGAAGATAGAGAGAGAGGTGGAGAGAGAAGGATGTGGAGAGAGAGTGAACAGAGAGAGGGAGGGGAACGAGCTAGACGGAGGGGGAGAAGTAGGGAGGGAGGAGGAAGAGAGAAAAAGGGAGAGAGAGGGGGAAGTAGAAAAGAAGGAGGGGGAAGGGAAAGGGGAGAGGGAGAAGGGGGAGTTGGAAGAGAGGGAGGGGGAAGAAAGAGGGAAGAGGAAGAGGAAAAGAGGGAGGGGGAAGAGAGGTAGGGGAAGAGAGGGGGAGGAAGGGTGAAGACGAGAGAGCGAGAGGGGGAAGAGGAAAAGAGGGAGGGGAAAGAGAGGGATGGGGTAAATATTAGGTGAGAGATGGAGGAGGAAGAAAGGGAAGGGGAGAGAGAGAGGGAGAGGGAAGAGAGATAGGGAGGGGGAGAGAGAGAGGGAGGGAGAAAGGGAGGGAGGTAGAGAGAGAGAGAAAGGGAGAGCGAGACACACAGAGCGCAGAGAGGGAGCGCAGAGAGAGGCAGAGTGCACACAGAGGCAGCACAGACAATTAAACATAACATACATGACACCATCATTTATGACGGGCAAGTTACTAGTATATATAATACGATTTAATAGAAATTCCCAATCCTTTTGTATAATATGTCATTAAAGTTCTTCTATATCATAATACACATGGTGGATGCTCCCATTATATTACAAGATATATGGGGGGGGGTTGTGGAGAAGCCTAACAATTAAGCATAAAAACATATATTAATAGGAACACGTCTATCTAGTCTGCCCATTCTCCTTTGTATCAGAGAAGACTTACACTATAATTAAGAGACTGTGGCTTTTTAGGAAAAAAACTTCCCATTCTTGTGAGGAATGCAGTAAAATAACAACAATAGCAGGTATGGAAGCAATGAACATAAAAGCATTTGTAGATATCTTCATTTTAGTAAACTCTGCCAGTGCTTAGGGACTGACATGCAAATAAACATGTACAGAGGGAAGAAAGCAAGATGTAGTGTGACTGCCTGTTTCCGATCATGTGGGAGAGGGGGTGTGAAATACTGAAAGAGTGGAGTGTGTAAGGAGGCTCTCAGTGCAGAGGGACGGTCAGTAAGGGGTAGAAACTGTCCATCATGTTCCACCTTTGCTGAACACGCCTTTTCCCTGTGAAACAAATAACTAAAAAGGCCTGAACTTACTTTAATTAGAGAGCTATATAAGGTAGCTTGCTAGTCTCATGAAGGCCAGTGCAGGGATATGTTAGGTCCCTGTATATAGTTAGTTACCCACTGCAAGTGCTCTCCATGGTTTGAAAGAGCACACAATTGTATATTAAAATGATCTATTTTTCTTTTTACACTAATACCAGCTAAAACATCTTAACTTTAAATCTTTGTTTACATAAAGTCTATCCTGCCCACTGGCTGTTGCATGAGTAATTAGCAGATTGGCAAGTCCAGCATGTGCTGTGTCAGGCTTTATGGGGAAGGCTGTGATTGATAGGCACAGCATCGCTATGGACTCAGGTTACACTGCACTGACCAGTTAAACCATAGCTATCCTGTTTTAGGTGAGTCCAGCATTCCATGCCTGCACAAATAGATTTCTTAAGGGGTAATTATTTTATTTTATTTATTTGATCACTTCATGGAGCTGCATGGAGCACCGGAGCATGGAGCATAGAGTACAGAGCACTTACCCCACTGCATTGTTCAAATTCCAGAGAGACAAGAGAGCACAAACCTGAAGCCTTTGCCATTAAGAAAAAAATAGAACCTGTTCCTTTCGAACAAGAAATAAAAGCAGTCTGACAAGAGCCTTACCACTGACTTGAATGGGTGGGGTGGGGGGACACTCCTGCATCCTGATTTGTTGCAGTAATGGAGCAGACATGAAGCAAGCTGTGGGCAGTCTTTCATGCATATAAAAGTTCAAAAAGTATTTCAACACACTTTTTTCACACTTGTTTCCACTAAATCCTAACTAAAATGGGATTGCTTATATTTAGAGTTGACTTGTAATTGGGAAAATACAGTTTACTGGAACCTTCTACCCAGCAACTTCAAATCACAATGATAATGGTACATATTGTTTTGATTTAACAATTTCATGTTATTTATATTTGGAGACAGGATTCATATGAAAATGATCTTGACGACATGAAGTGTTTTTTTTTTACTTGTAATCCCCATCTGTGAGAAAACACTTTAATGATCTGATCATAGCGCAATGTTTATAGAAAAAGTTTTTGGAATTGTTTACAGCTGTAATAATTATCACGAGTATCAACATAAGACAATAACCTTTAACCCCAAATGGAATTCAGAACTTTCATATTAGTTGAACCAAAGGGAGTTATAGGAAACAAAAAACTTATGAAATATTTTTAGTTTTTATAAACTAATATTAATAATTCACACTTGCCTTACTATAAAAGGAGCTGGCAAAAGAGAAAAAATAAATACACACGCGTAAAGGAGAAAGATGAGGATCCTGAAGACACAGTTGCGGGTCACTATAATGCGCCGACGTTCTTCAATATGTTGTAGTCTGGAGTACAATATAATAATCTTAATAATGCATCAAAATAAAAATGGTCAATCTGCGCAAGCTGAATGCACTTGAAAATATATGACAAAGTATATTATATATATATATATATATATATATATATATATATACATTTTCATGTGGCCAAAAATGTATATTTGGGTAGTGAAATCTGACAAGTAAAAGATGTTTTTTCTACCTATTTTATTTGCTCCCAAGCCTATTGGTTTCTTGCTATTTTTTCAGTTTATTATGATATTATTCTATTAATATTGTTGGCAAAGTTTGATATTCTCACTTGAGAAGCTATTTGTCATGACCTGAGGCTCTCAATGTGTGTTTCATTTAGTCAATCCACAGAACCATTTGTATATCAATAAATAATTAAACATAATTCATAAAATAACTGCTATTGTTGTTTAGCCATTCAGTCATGTCCGACTCTCAGTAACCCTATGGGCGGTAACACAGCTGCCAGCCATTACTCTTTTGAGCTCCCTCAAGCTCATGTTCATGCTTCAATGACCAATTCTATCCATCTCCACCTCTGCTGTAGCCAAATGTAATATCATAGTTTACACCAATACCTTTTTAGTGACCCAATACCTGGCTCTTCTGGAACTTGGGGATGCATATACAGCAGATTCCATGATGTTAAGCCTGCCTCTCAAGTAATGTATTGTTTTCTTTATTTGCCCCTAGAGCACATATGTTTATTTGTTTGTTTGCTTGTTTAGTCCTTTCAATGATGCCCAGCGTATGCTTTGTTATGTGAAACACCAAGAGAAGTCTGACTGTCTTCACAGAACAGCTTTTCTCTTTATTCAGTCAGATAAAGCAATTATGATTTAATCGATGTTCTTCAACACAGAGAATGGTTTAAGGAAGAGACGATTCCATAATGGCACGTCATTCAACAAGTCACATAGTATATATATATATACTAGCGACTTGCCCGTCAAAAATGACGGGGCAATACAAATTGAAGCCATGGCAATGCTGTTTGACACACAATATAAAGCTTTTTGTACTCTGAGGACCTTCGGCGCTCATTGCAAGCCTCTCCTCCTCTGAGCACCTTTGCCACTCATCAGAAAGAGAGATTTATATTTATCTATATTTAGTTAACTAATAATGAATGAATTAGTTACTGAATAAATTAATATACTTTACCTATCTGTAACTAATATATCCAGCCATCAATAGCCTGAAGAGCTAACAATCTGTTTGTATGTTCTGGCAGCATACAATGTACAGTTTGAGTGTTGCTGCCCTGATGATAAAGTGTAATGAATGTCCAAACTGTGCATTAGAAATAGGCTGCGTGTGCAAACCGCTGGTTTAGTTGTGTAAAGCGCCATTGTAGATTTGTAATGTTATTAATGTGTTACGCGGCTCGCAAGCATTTTCCGTCATTTGTAATAGTATATTTTGTAGCTCGTACGTTCCTGTGTGAAAGTGCTACGCGTTTGGCAGTGTTTTGCGCGCTCCGGGGTCCAGAGGGGGCGTTCATTGTGGTCTCATTTGTATGTTATTTTTTAGACATTCAAATAGAATCACAAATATACTTATCATTGTTTGTGCTACTTCGTACGGTGGAGGCTTCTATCACCCTTCAGACCACCATAAGTGAAATAATTGTTTATATATATATATATATATATATATATATACATATGTACACAATTGCAAAATGCTTATCTTAAGTGTATTTGGGAACTTTCCTGTACACTTTTAAGTGTCATGTATTTTTTTTTTACATAAAATGTGTTTATATTTGTTTATATTTGTTTCTCCTGTATACTAAATATATAATAATCTAATGAAGAAGATTAAGAAATAGATGAGATAAAAAATGTTTTGGTAGAAATGCCCCACAACTTAATTCCTGAGCTTTGTTCAGCCAAAATATTTAAATTCCACAACAAGGTAGATTTTTATTATATGGAAATTATTACATCTGAATAAAATTCTTTACACAGTTGATCTGGCAGAGGATGACCGTGTCCTCAAAGCCAACGATTTTGGCTTATTGTTCCTGGTCTGGAACTGAAATGTTGTTTTTCTGAGTAAGAATTATTAAAATCCTTAAGATTTTATAATCTTGACGATTCAGTTGGTTTATAATTGCAAAAACATTCTGTATGTGTATCTGAACAAAATAATAACACATTATTGAAGCAATGCTGCCAAAAAATATTGAATTAATCTATTAAAGTGACATAGCAAATGATCCAGTTATTTCAGAAATAAAATGTACCCTCATGAATAAATATACCATAATTGCAATTGTTTGTTACTTAAAAAAAATGAATGGTAAGTTAACTGAGCTTGAGAAATGTGTATTTTAAGCATAAATTACATGAAATGTCATCCCATTCTCCTAATGACTTTATCGCATGTAATTAATTATAACACACAGTAGGAAAAGAAGTTTGCTTTTAGAGAGGAAAACTATGGCATATCAGAACAAGCTAGTAAAAAGCAAAACTATTACATTATCAACAAAGGTCCAAATAGTTAGAACTATGGTATTCCCAGTAGTAACATAGGGATGTGAGAGCTGGACCATAAAGAAGGCTGAGCGCCGTAGAATTGACGCCTTTGAATTGTTGTGCTGCAGAAAACTGCTTAGAGTTCCTTGGACTGCAAGAAGTTGCCAAAAATCAATACTTCAGGAAATGAAGACAAACTGTTCATGTAATTTATGCTTAAAATACACAACAACCAAGCTAAATTATCCTACAATTCCACTAAAAAAACTTTAGTAACAACAATTGTAATTATATTAATTTACATGCATATGTTTCATGTATATTTATTTTACTTAATGATATGTATTTACATGTTTAGTTTTCATTTCATGCAATTACTGGGCTTTCTTATAGAATTGCTTCTTTTCATCATTAGTTACAATTTACCACTGATACGATTTGGCCCCTGTTAGAGTCAAGATGTTTGAGGTGTGGATGTCCCTCCAAGGTCTGAAGATGTGAAGATACCATCTGGGGTACTCCTAATGCACTTTATAACTGCTTTAGAGGCTGTTACCACCTCCTCATTTGAAAATAATGTATATGGAATTAAAAGGCCATGCCAATTTAATGCTATTGTCTGCTGATAAAATACAAATGTGTACGTGGAACCAACAAAGGAATTCAAATCTGTTGCAGGTAGAAGAGAACAGAACTTGTAGGAAGCCTCAAGGTTAAGTGAGCAACAGGGCAGAGTACAAAACAAATGTGAAAAAAGAAGAGTCTTTCAGCGATCGGTGAAAGGAGTGGGGTGTTCTGCAGGTGTACTGCAAGTGCTCTGCTGTATTATTCAAGCCCGGGCTCTAACACTCAGGCTCTTTTATCCAAAGGCCTTTGATTGAGGACACAGTTGCTTTCCAGGAAGAGCGAAAAAAAGAAAGGGGGTGAAATAGAGTGTAAATGGTTCCATTGGTGAATGAAGACAGCAATCTTTTAGAAGCACAGAGAGAAAGAAAGAGAAAGAAAAAAAAAAGAAGCTAAAAGGCAATGGGAATTGATGTATACAGTAAATAGCACAAACAAAGAATGGGAAACACAACACCAAGTGTTCAGCACTAGGGCGACAGTCCCACTTACAGACACATGTTGATGTTGGAACTCACGGAAACCTGTTACAACCTCATCGTCTTTTAATGTACACTCTTCAAAGCTCCTTTTCATTATACAAAGTATTCATGTTCTATTCTCAGAAGACTATTACATTCTCATTCACAGGACTTGAGTTTACCACTTCATCTGCCAGGAAAATTGTATTGTTGTGTGTTCTCCAAGAGCAATCTTTAAGTAAGCTAGTTGCCTATGAACTAGTATTTAGATCCATAACTATGACTACTTTGTATAATACAATGATTATATATAAAATATATAAGCTTTTACCTTTCTCCACTTGAACAAAAATAACATTTACTTTATTTATTTTTATGAATAGAATATTGTTGGAATAAAAGCCATTTTATGTATGTTTCCATCAGTATATGCCTTTATAAGTGCCAAATGCCTGCCATTACAGGACTGAATAAAGATGTAACTAAATAAAGATGAGACCCCCATGGCACCTACCTATTAACCTTGTGACACATATGTCCTTAAATGACCTCTGTGACACCTAAATATTAGCCCTTTCATTGGGGTTGCTAACAGAACCCCATGGTACACAAAATTAACTAATTTGCCTTGGGGCTCCTATAAAGACACTCAGATTTTAGCCAATTAGAATAGTTTTTGAGATATCACCCCGCTCTTATTGAGTTGAAAAATTATTTTAACCAATCAGAATGCTCAAATTGATGAACCTCATCAATTTGAGCATTCTTTATTCTGATAGGTAGAAATATGAATGACACATATTTCAGCCAATCAAAACTCAGAAAAATTACAATGTAAGCCATAAAAGCACAGCAAAAGCCATTTGTTATAGGGGAGCTCCTCATAGGAGGAGATCCGTTAGATTAAAAAAATGTTTTTATAGCGCATCAGGCTGTGTAGGATTGGGGAGAAAAAAAGGACTTACGCACACTATGTAACTCGCATGAAGATTGATTAAAAGCGATTGGAATGGCTTGGAGAAATATGAATGTGGCAGGTCACCTAAATTGATAACGTAGGACTGACATTTTTAGGGATTGGAATAGATAGGTTGGTAAGTTACGTTGAAACTGCACCTTAAATGCCTGTGTGAGACATTGTAATGGAGCCCATAGTCCCTTCACTGCAATAATACAATACAGTTTTGGCTTTGCTTTCAGGTAAAGCTGATCCTTTGTTTCTGCAGGGACCATGGGCCTCATTCTATTATCGGGCGTAGGAGATGTGCGGCCGGCGCCTTGTTATCCCTTGCGGCTGCACGCGCCGGAGGAAAGCCTTTGATCTTAAACGGCCGTAAGAGTTTCGGCCGTAAGAAAATCCTGGTTGCTACTCAATTGCTCCGGGAACCCTCTCTGCAAGGCTAAAAGCGAGCCGCAGTTTACTTGCAGCAAAAAGGTCCCGCAGTAACACAATTAAGCACATTTTAAAGCCATAATAAAGCCATCCTGCACTCTGAGGAGACTATAAAGTGATTGTAGGTGTTAGCATTAATAGCACAACATTCCCCTACACTCAAATCCGTAAATAATTTTTTTTTTAATTTATGTCACATATCCATGTAAAAAGTCCAGAGGGCTTGGAGCACCTCAGACCCGCCCACGCTGCGGCCGGAAAATAAACAGTTAATGTAATCTCGGATTTGGGCTGATGTGCAAGCTTGAAAGGGGGTTGATATTAATCCTCATGTCCCCCATTATAATCCCTAGCATTTACAGAGCTTTACAGTGCCGTCTTGATTTTATTTTTGCATTTAAAGATTTCTGAGCTTACGGCCGGTTGCAAGATATACGGCCGGCCGTAAGGGGAGATCCTTGCGGGGCCGTTTAATAGAATTGCAAGGTAACGGAAGCCCCGCAAGTAATCGCAGCTTTGCGGCCGATTTACGGCCGATAATAGAATGAGGGCCCATGTGAATTGTGGTCCTTTCAGAACCTGCAGACTCGAACACTCTGCATACTACAGGGAGGGAGGGCGGATGGAAAAAATAACTGGATTGTATAAAAACTCTTAATAACCTCATTCTAAAAGGTTTTTCACTTGTTTTTCAGTGCTCAATTTGGTGATGTAATTCAACATTCATAAACTCCATGCTACTTTAATCTAAGTTTGCTATTTATAACAAAATTATTAAATGCCTATTTTGTTAACATTTATTATTCGGATACTGCAGTAAGGCCTATTTCTAGAAAGTCTGACTCCAAGGGTGAATATCTAAAATGCACCCCCTACAGCCATTTTAATGCCCATGTGGCATGATCTCACACGGAGATATGACAACATTAACTCTTTGGGAAGAATATGCTGCAGACATAACTGTAACAAGAAACAGGATAAATAACATGTGAATACTCCTGTAAGTTGCGGCCTGGCTGCCTTGCCTGCTTTCTCGTTTCTCGTCCACTCTTTTTTACCTCTTTGTCCTGTATGTCTGCACCATTTTCTATTTTGCTTTTCCCTTGACCTCAAACGCTCTCTCAAAACCCTTTCCCTCTCTATCCTAGCTCCCTTAACTCACTATCATGCTCCAACATCTTTCTTCTGTTTCATGCATTAGCCCCCATTTTCTCTCAGTCTTCTGAATCCACCCTTTTCTCTCTGGATTTCCTTCTCATTCAGGGCTACATCGAAAGCATCCATGTTTCCTCCACACCGAAAATGTATTTTTTTATTCGCAGATCCATTATGCGTCCATATAGTTTTGGCCAAGGTGACAGCCCTGTTTACCCCCACCAAAATCTGCACTGGTTTCATTGGTCACTAGTGATGAATCCTTATTGTATTTATGCAATAGGTACCAAATAAAATAAAATAAATGAATACAAATAATTGCAATAATTGCCATTCACATCCATCTGAAAGCTAGATGTAAATTAACTTGATTTGTCAAGTCTGTAAAACAGTTTATTTATGAAGTATGTGTTTGAAGTGATGCCACTTTAAGACCCATCAAAGACATTTTTTCATAGTCTTTAAGTCCAGTTATTTTTAAATATATAAAATAATAATGAGAATAAAAGTTAAGTTTTATTCAAAGCATGTACTCAAAGCCACTATGCTAGATTTTTTCCTGGCACTTTGGATGCCACTCTTTTTTTACTCCTACAGTTCCCTTTTTTTATACCATATTGTTTTTCTCTGGTATAAACTTTTAGCTTATTCTCAGCTATTTCATTCTTGAATTGCTACTGCAGTCCTTTTTGGAAAATGCATCAAAGTAAAAAAAACTGCATTTGTGCCCTGCCAGAAATCTTAAATTTCACATCTGATGAGGATGAAAGCACAGCCTGCAATATATATTTATATATATCTTTGATAAAACAGAAGTGGGTCCATCCCAGGTATACTGTAGAGATAGTCTCAAACTTGTCATGGAATCACTACAAAGTACCCCTATAGAATACAGACATTGTTATCCCTTCAAAGTGTTGATTACGTGTGACATTGTTTCCCGGTTGGTGTCTAGTCTAAGAGAAGAAGTGACTATGCTAATATGCTAAAATCATTAAAGATCTACACTGGTCCCCCATGTGAGGACCTTGCACAGGATAATCTTTTTACACTGGTGTCCCCAACAAAGAAACAATCCAAGAGGAACTAGAGTATATGCAAATATATATCCAAAAAGTATCCTATCATGGCATGGTCCAATGGAACTAAGGTAGACTATATAGACCAACCCAAAAAACAGAGGCCACATATGACTGGCAGAACCATTCATTGATCACTAAATCCAGGACATCAAGGTGGGTAATCTTCAAGAGGTAGATGTAGGTGATAGGCAGAAATATAAGCGTCACAAGCACTAAATCCTGTTCGCATAGTACAGGGTGCTGTTTAATCTCATGGCTACCCAATTATTTCAGTCATGGGGTAGCCATGACTGAAAAAAACACTTTTCTTTTAACCAAGTGAAGCCATGATTGTAGGAGGGCACTATAGCATCACACTGCAGTATTCCCATGATCATGAACAAATGGAAACAGACATACGGTGGAAACCATATCCACATCAAACACCCATACTTTCTACTCATATAAATGTTACTCCTCAAGACTACTTATTTTAATATTACCCGATCTTATTTCAAATGATCAGATTTTGTGTTTCTATAAATGATGGCACAAAACATAATAAAATGAGGAGACAAATGTGTTAAATTGACTCTTTAGGCAACTGTTGTTGTTTTTTTTTGCTTGAACAAAAATGTTGTAATGTTTACCTAGGTGGTATAATTCATTTTATCAACCTCAATGTAATTGTCATATAACATTTACTCATCACTTACTGAGTTTATCAGAGTACCAGTTTATCAGCTTCTGGAAATCCCCCTCTTCTCCAGTTATCCTTAATGAGAGCTGCCATGTTGCACAGCTGTGATCTAAGCCCACACCAACAAGGAGGGGCTTCACACTACCAGTGTCTCATGATGCTCAGGCACATAGCATGTTACGGTCTGCCTGCAGCAGAGCAGCATGAGGCACTGCTAGTGTGAAGCTCCACTTTGTGCCCCTGAGCTTAGGTCACAGCAGCAACATTATACCCGAAATAAGGGAAACATATAGAAATATAAATTTGACAGCAGATAAGAAACAAAATTGACCCATGTGTACTGCCCATTATATCTACCAAAACATGTGACTGAATTTTGCCTTAGGATAGCCTTACACTTATCCCAGGCATGATAAAATTGTGTAACTGTGTTTGACTCTACCACTTCCATTAGAAGGTTGTTCCACTTATTTACTGTTCTTTCTATAAAACAATACTTTCTTGTTGTTGTTCAGTCATTACGTTGTGTCCGACTCTCAGTGACCCTACGGGCCTCAGCACACCAGGCACATCTTGTGTCGGGTGGTGCTAATCCATAAGGTTTTCATGGCAAAGATGCTGGAGTGAGTTTCCAGTTCCATCTCCAGCTGACTGCAATTTGACCTCTCTGCTATGACCTGTCAGTTTTCTGTGACCCTACATGATATAGCTCACAGCTTCATTGAGGTACACAAGCCCCTTCACCACGACAAGGCAGCGATCCAGAAGGGGATTTCTTATATTAGCCAAAAATCTTCCACCCTCCAACTTCAAATCACAACCTCTTGAGAGAACATGAAGACAGTGGGAGAATCCAGAAGGTGTGACACTTACTCTGAGAAGCAAGTGAAGTGTACATTTTATATGCCAATTACATTGAAGAGCTTAAATTAATTAAATCACCAAATTAAAACATTTATATAAAACAAAAAATGCCTAAATAGTCCTCTTATGCTACATAGCAATGATGGATTGTTGGACAATATTCCATAGTTTCATGTATTTTTTAAAATATTTCTTTTTTTCTTTTGAACTTCCCTAGGCAACTGCCTAACTCAACCAATATTCATCTGTAATGCTGATTAGTGTCAAATTAGCAACTACATATTAGTAAAGGAACAAACACTGTTAACCATTTAAAAGAAAAAGAAGATAGCCAAGAGAAAAATATGTAAAAATATATAATTTTTTTTAAGTGGAATGCATGCAGAAATATAATTAGACATTTTAAATATTTAATAAAAGTATTGGCGGGAAAGAACCTTAGCTACATAGACCATGTCCCCAATAATCCTTAGATACATAAACCATGTCCCCAATAATCCTTAGATACATAGACCATGTCCCCAATAATCCTTAGATATATAAACCATGTACCCAATAATATCCTTAGATACATAGAACATGTCCCCAATAATATCCTTAGATACATAAACCATGTCCCCAATAATATCCTTAGATACATAAACCATGTCCCCAATAATATCCTTAGATACATAAACCATGTCCCCAATAATCCTTAGATACATAGACCATGTCCCCAATAATATCCTTAGATACATAAACCATGTCCCCAATAATATCCTTAGATACATAAACCATGTCCCCAATAATCCTTAGATACATAGACCATGTCCCCAATAATCCTTAGATACATAAACCATGTACCCAATAATATCCTTAGATGCATAGAACATGTCCCCAATAATATCCTTAGATACATAAACCATGTCCCCAATAATCCTTAAATTTATAAAACCATGTCCCCAATAATATCCTTAGATACATAGACCATGTCCCCAATAATCCTTAGATACATAGACCATGTCCCCAATAAAATCCTTAGATACATAAACCATGTCCCCAATAATCCTTAGATACATAGACCATGACCCCAATAATCCTTAGATACATAAACCATGTCCCCAATAATCCTTAGATACATAGACCATGTCCCCAATAATCCTTAGATACATAGACCATGTCCCCAATAATATCCTTAGATACGTAGACCATGTCCCCAATAATCCTTAGATACATAGACCATGTCCCCAATAATATCCTTAGATACATAGACCATGTCCCCAATAATCCTTAGATACATAGACCATGTCCCCAATAAAATCCTTAGATACATAAACCATGTCCCCAATAATCCTTAGATACATAGACCATGTCCCCAATAATATCCTTAGATACATAAACCATGTCCCCAATAATCCTTACATACATAAAACCATGTCCCCAATAATATCCTTAAAAACATAGACCATGTCCCCAATAATCCTTAGATACATAGACCATGACCCCAATAATCTTTAGATACATAAACCATGTCCCCAATAATCCTTAGATACATAGACCATGTCCCCAATAATCCTTAGATACATAGACAATGTCCCCAATAATATCCTTAGATACGTAGACCATGTCCCCAATAATCATTAGATACATAGACCATGTCCCCAATAATCCTTAGATACATAAACCATGTCCCCAATAATCCTTAGATACATAGACCATGTCCCCAATAATCCTTAGATACATAGACCATGTCCCCAATAATATCCTAAGATACGTAGACCATGTCCCCAATAATCCTTAGATACATAGACCATGTCCCCAAAAATATCCTTAGATACATAGACCATGTCCCCAATAATATCCTTAGATACATAGACCATGTCCCCAATAAAATCCTTAGATACATAAACCATGTCCCCAATAATCCTTAGATACATAGACCATGACCCCAATAATCCTTAGATACATAGACCATGCCCCCAATAATCCTTAGATACATAGACCATGTCCCCAATAATCCTTAGATACATAAACCATGTCCCCAATAATCCTTAGATACATAAACCATGTCCCCAATAATCCTTAGATACATAGACCATGTCTCCAATAATTCTTAGATACATAAACCATGTCGCCAATAATCCTTAGATACATAAACCATGTCCCCAATAATACTTAGATACATAAACCATGTACCCAATAATCCTTAGATACATAAACCCTGTCCCCAATAATCCTTAGATACGTAGACCATGTCCCCAATAATCCTTAGATACATAGACCATGTCCCCAATAATCCTTAGATACATAGACCATGTCCCCAATAATATCCTTAGATACGTAGACCATGTCCCCAATAATCCTTAGATACATAGACCATGTACCCAATAATCCTTAGATACATAAACCATGTCCCCAATAATCCTTAGATACATAAACCATGTCCCCAATAATCCTTAGATACATAAACCATGTCTCCAATAATACTTAGATACATAAACCACGTACCCAATAATCCTTAGATACATAAACCATGTCCCCAATAATCCTTAGATACATAAACAATGTCCCCAATAATCCTTAGATACATAAACCATGTCCCCAATAATACTTAGATACATAAACCATGTACCCAATAATCCTTAGATACATAAACCATGTCCCCAATAAACCTTAGATACATAAACCATGTCCCCAATAATCCTTAGATACATAAACCATGTCCCCAATAAACCTTAGATACATAAACCATGTCCCCAATAATACTTAGATACATAAACCATGTACCCAATAATCCTTAGATACATAAACCATGTCCCCAATAATCCTTAGATACATAAACCATGTCCCCAATAATCCTTAGATACATAAACCATGTCCCCAATAATCCTTAGATACGTAGACCATGTCCCCAATAATCCTTAGATACATAGACCATGTCCCCAATAATATCCTTAGATACGTAGACCATGTCCCCAATAATCCTTAGATACATAGACCATGTCCCCAATAATATCCTTAGATACATAAACCATGTCCCCAATAATCCTTAGATACATAAACCATGTCGCCAATAATCCTTAGATACATAAACCATGTCCCCAATAATACTTAGATACATAAACCATGTACCCAATAATCCTTAGATACATAAACCATGTCCCCAATAATCCTTAGATACATAAACCATGTCCCCAATAATCCTTAGATACATAAACCATGTCCCCAATAATACTTAGATACATAAACCACGTACCCAATAATCCTTAGATACATAAACCATGTCCCCAATAATCCTTAGATACATAAACCATGTCCCCAATAATACTTAGATACATAAACCATGTACCCAATAATCCTTAGATACATAAACCATGTCCCCAATAATCCTTAGATACATAAACCATGTCCCCAATAATCCTTAGATACATAAACCATGTCCCCAATAATACTTAGATACATAAACCATGTACCCAATAATCCTTAGATACATAAACCATGTCCCCAATAATCCTTAGATACATAAACCATGTCCCCAATAATCCTTAGATACATAAACCATGTCCCCAATAATCCTTAGATACATAAACTATGTCCCCAATAATCCTTAGATACGTAGACCATGTCCCCAATAATCCTTAGATACATAGACCATGTCCCCAATAATACCAAGATGGCACTATTCACATAATTACACTATTATATTTTTCTGTACAGGGAGTGCAGAATTATTAGGCAAGTTGTATTTTTGAGGATTCATTTTATTATTGAACAACAACCATGTACTCAATGAACCCAAAAAACCTCATTAATATCAAAGCTGAATATTTTTGAAAGTAGTTTTTAGTTTGTTTTTAGTTTTAGCTATTTTAGGGGGATATCTGTGTGTGCAGGTGACTATTACTGTGCATAATTATTAGGCAACTTAACAAAAAACAAATATATACTCATTTCAATTATTTATTTTTACCAGTGAAACCAATATAACATCTCAACATTCACAAATATACATTTCTGACATTCAAAAACAAAACAAAAACAAATCAGTGACCAATATAGCCACCTTTCTTTGCAAGGACACTCAAAAGCCTGCCATCCATGGATTGTGTCAGTGTTTTGATCTGTTCACCATCAACATTGCGTGCAGCAGCAACCACAGCCTCCCAGACACTGTTCAGAGAGGTGTACTGTTTTCCCTCCTTGTAAATCTCACATTTGATGATGGACCACAGGTTCTCAATGGGGTTCAGATCAGGTGAACAAGGAGGCCATGTCATTAGATTTTCTTCTTTTATACCCTTTCTTGCCAGGCACGCTGTGGAGTACTTGGACGCGTGTGATGGAGCATTGTCCTGCATGAAAATCATGTTTTTCTTGAAGGATGTAGACTTCTTCCTGTACCACTGCTTGAAGAAGGTGTCTTCCAGGAACTGGCAGTAGGACTGGGAGTTGAGCTTGACTCCATCCTCAACCCGAAAAGGCCCCACAAGCTCATGTTTGATTATACCAGCCCAAACCAGTACTCCACCTCCACCTTGCTGGCGTCTGAGTCGGACTGGAGCTCTCTGCCCTTTACCAATCCAGCCACGGGCCCATCCATCTGGCCCATCAAGACTCACTCTCATTTCATCAGTCCATAAAACCTTAGAAAAATCAGTCTTGAGATATTTCTTGGCCTAGTCTTGACGTTTCAGCTTGTGTGTCTTGTTCAGTGGTGGTCGTCTTTCAGCCTTTCTTACCTTGGCCATGTCTCTGAGTATTGCACACCTTGTGCTTTTGGGCACTCCAGTGATGTTGCAGCTCTGAAATATGGCCAAACTGGGCCAAGTGGCATCGTGGCAGCTGCACGCTTGACTTTTCTCAGTTCATGGGCAGTTATTTTGCGCCTTGGTTTTTCCACACGCTTCTTGCGACCCTGTTGACTATTTTGAATGAAACGCTTGATTGTTCGATGATCACGCTTCAGAAGCTTTGCAATTTTAAGAGTGCTGCATCCCTCTGCAAGATATCTCACTATTTTTGACTTTTCTGAGCCTGTCAAGTCCTTCTTTTGACCCATTTTGCCAAAGGAAAGGAAGTTGCCTAATAATTATGCACACCTGATATAGGGTGTTGATGTCATTAGACCACACCCCTTCTCATTACAGAGATGCACATCACCTAATATGCTTAATTGGTAGTAGGCTTTCGAGCCTATACAGCTTGGAGTAAGACAACATGCATAAAGAGGATGATGTGGTCAAAATACTCATTTGCCTAATAATTCTGCACTCCCTGTATTTCGTGTTTCAGTTATGAATTTCACTCTTATTTCTAATGGAAATATTACCTTTACATAATGTTAGAATAGTTACAACAGGGTCTCTGCATGGTATGTAGATTACAAATGACCTGAACTATTAAAATATCTTCTAGTCTCTATAGGGTTTCGGATAAAATAGACAACTTCACTCAGATCTGGCTATTAAACTGGCATGAGAGATGTAAGAAAATGTCCTAATCTGTCATTGGAGTCACCCTCAGAATTAATAGAGAAATCTCAGCCTGTCGTTTCATTCATGAATTTATTCATCTTTATTCAATTGAACATTTAATTTAAAGAGACAGCAGCTGTCAATGTTGCTCTGTGGCCATGTAACTTATTACCAGGAGGGACACAGAGATGGTTTTGATTCCCACAAGTTCAATGTTGTCCTTAGTTCCCCCATGAAACCCAAAACCAACTTTACGGAGCACAGTGGCTGATTTATATCTGGTGTTCATGCCAAAACCAGCTTTCCAATCAGGTGGTTTGGGCCATGGTGATGGAGTCAGCAGCTGTGCTCTGTTTATGGTCCTCTCGTACAAAGAGCAACAAAGAGCATTTACTGCTGCAGACCAAAGAAAGGAAACACATTCTGAGGTCATGTTACAAATACTTATTTATGAGAGGTGGTAAACCAGAACATCTCACAGCTAATTGGCCAAACAGAGCTATCACACCACAAGCATAGTGCAATGAATTAATGTCCCGTAATTTTACATTTCATGTGAAATTTGAAATATCTGGCATGGTTTGTGTACAGGGCACCGATTGTCCATTGAGTGTGTACAGATGCCAACATCTGGAATCCTCATTAGTTGTTCTCAAGCACAAAATGCTTTGCGAAGTGCTGACTTCTAACTTCAGCCCATGAGTGAGATTAAGTCAGCAGTTCCCACATCTGCTCCAAAAACTAAGGATCAGAATGTAGAGCGATCACAAACTTCCAGATTGCCAGAACGTGTAGGAACATCTGCTAGAAATGTCTATAACACGGAGTGGCGAATGCGTGATAATTGGGATCTGACATTTTAGTGCTAGGAAGTTGGTTGTAGTTGGAGACACCTTTTTGTGCAAAACATAAAAGTTCTTCAAAGTCAGTTTTTGGCGTTTTACTCCATTATGTTTGACTTCCAATTCTAATAGTTAGAGAAAGTTCAGCATTCTAATGATTTATTTTTATATATTTTACCCCAACGTCATATTTGTTTAGTCTTAAAAAAATATGTTTTGGTTAGAAAGAATAATCATTATTTTTAATTTATAGGTTAAAATGACTGGAATTATTTTTAAAAAGACAAAAAAAACTGTGTTTCAACCAAACAATTTAAGTGTTTATGAATATCTTCTTTCAATGAAACAAATAAAATATGCTTTCCATGTTTCCTTTAATGAAAAAAAATGTATTTTCTGTATCCATTTAATTTTAGATGGCATTGCATATCCAGAGTCCCAACACCAAAAACAGTAAATTCATACAGCACATTTACATATTACAAAGCTCATAAGCAAAAAACACTTCTGCAAGCCCCATTGCCATTCACCTCAATTACTTTCATTCAGATCCCTTCCCTCTCCTACTAAATGAAATACCTTTCAAACTTTGCATACCTTCCTACCTAAGTATACTTTCAATTTCTTCCTGACCCTTCTATTCCTTATCTGTTTTTTTTTTTTGTTTTTTTTTACTTTCTACAAAGATTCTAAACTCAAAACGGGGCTCTTCATTTTCTGCAGTTTGTTAACATTGTATTCTCCCTTGTTCTTATCCCCTATACAGTGCTATGGAATTTGTTGGCGCATTACAAAATAAAATTATAATTTACAATTGCACATTTATTCCAGTTTATTCAGTATTTACGGTAATTTTGTTTTAATATTGAAAACATTTCTAACGCACTCTTTTAGATTCCATAAAGTTATAATGGGATATATTTATCAAAGTTTGGATTGATAGGATTAAAAAAACTTGAGTTAAATATTGGTAATATCCTATGTTATCTACAGGGACTTCTTATCACGTAGAGTTAAAGTGTATTCATACTTGATAAACAAGTTCAATAGGAACTGGAGATGTTTTCACTCTGGTTAAGTCCACTTATCTCCACTTGTAACCCAGTTTGATAAATATACCTTCCATATTCCTTTAAAAATAAATACCTAATATATCCAGCAATTATAAATTATGTGAATGTCCAAAGCAGTTCATGCAGCTTAGGTGGGTGACCATCCGATGCCTTGTATGATAAAGGTTATGATCCACTGGTCTGGGGCACTCACATCCTGAATAATTGGCGCCTTACAAGTCATAAATACACCTTGAACGATGTCTGTTTTGCACTAAAGAAATGTTAACACAGCTTCCACGATTTGGTCTGCAAAGGTGAACATTACTTTATGTTATTATATCAACGAAACCTATAAAATAAAATGGGGGGAAAAAAGCATCATCCTGAGTTGAAACGAGAAGTCAATTCATAATGGAGGCAGCTATTGTCCCTGGTTATCAGAGCAGAGTATGTTCAAGCTAAGGCAGATCGTGTTCCTAAATTTATGTCTCTGTGTGTGACCACTACAATGCTGGTTTTGTGCGTCTCTCCCTGACACACTGACACCAGTGACATCTCTAGGTCTGTCTCTTTCATGTGTATTACCATCTCGAACCGATACCCGCTGACAAATTCTTCTTAAAAGCTGAAATGAGGTTTTAACCTTATCTTCTATGTCTTTTTCCTCTCTGTTACCTATAATCTTGATTTTAACTCACACAAAAGTGACACAGTGGGAAACCCACTCAAGAAGACTTTCACAGGGAACAATTGAAAAAGCTACCTACACGAGAGCGAAAAGGTATCATATGGAGTGAGAAAATCTATTAAAATTTAAAGATGCAGCGGATGTTATCTGATAAGATGTTGGGTTTTTATGTGGTCAAACAATGGGAATACACCATGGAGTTATATTTGTTAAGGGAGAAAGGTAAAATAAAGGTCTTTTATCAGCACACCAGCAGTAATAAAAAAAGCTCTGTTCCTCTATGGTTGAAAATACTAAGAGATACAGATAATTCGCCAATGGTTGTGTGTGTGCTTTGTCCGTGCACAATAACGCAGAAAGGAGTACAGTATATTGGATATGGCTTGCAGGGAAGACCAGAAATGAACAAAATATCAAGGCAAAGATAAAACTGTATCGTTAGACCTAAAAACAGGTGCTTATTGAGAAAGGACAAACCGTTTCCTCGTTAAAAGGGTGACAATGGAACAATGAAAGGATGGATGTGTTGCGTTAGGATCATGTCAGCTTGTCTAATTAGACAGAAAAAAACGTCTCATAACACGAGGAAAAATAGGTTAAGTATAATCAGACTTGGCTGTAAAGAACGTTTCAGATATTTCACTTTTTATGGCAGAAAGAAAGTGGTGCCATCTAAAAGTTAAAGGTATATAGAAATTCATTTTTATCACCAGCTGGAGTAAATAAAGGAGAGGTTGTTAAAAAAGTGAAACTTTATGTTACGACTTATAATTTTATGTACAATCAGATTAAGGCTAGCTTTAGCTGAATTGTTGACATTGACACCATGCTGCTTGGACTTCTTTGAACCAGGCATCATACTCACTTATAGTCAGGCAATTATATTGAATAAAGTTGTTGTTTGTTGTTTAGTCATGTCCAACTATCCATGACCTATGGGTCGCAGCATACCACGCACATTAGTTAGCTACTGCCCCACTGAGATCCATCAATCTCATATTCATTGCTTCAATGACTGCATCTATCCACCTCCGCCGTCGTCTTCTTCGCGTGCCTTCATTTTTTCCCAGCATCACAGTCTTCAGGTATATAAAAATACATAAATGTATTTTTGTCCGTTCTCTATCCCAAATATTCACAAGTTGTGGTCTTCAGATCATCAGCGGTGGTACATATGTTGGGTGTGTAGAGAGATTACAAAGCATAAAACAAATCAATTAAAAAGTTTTTTGTTGTTGTTTAGTCCTCCATGTTCCTATGGACTTCTGAGCTCCCTCAAGCTCATGTTAATTGCATCAATTACCTAATTTATCCATTTCAGCCACTGCCCCCCCCCCCCTTCTTCGTGTGCCTTCAATCATTCCCAGCATCAGTGTCTTTTCTAGGACATCCTGTCTTCTAATGATATGGCCAAAATATTTGCGCTTCGACCTCATGATCAAACTTTCCAGTGAACAGTTTGGCTTCATTTCCTGTAGATTGACTTATGTAATACAAATATTTAAGAAAGGAGTGCAAACTTAGGAAATTAAGTCTGGAGAACCATTTTTATATCCTATAGCCAAATCATGCTGGCTTCCAGAAAGATCCATTTTGCCAATTTTTGCTAGTGTAGTGCCTTACAGGTTCCCCAGCCTCTAGTAGCCTCATTTTTTAAACATAAAAATTAAGTGTAAATAGTGTGATGACTTTTAAAGTGGAATTTAATTTCACCTGTTTTATTAAGGTCATATTTAAAGCATCACTGCAGCTCAAGAAAAAAGACGCTTGTTTATCAAGTATGTACCAAACTAACAATATGAGTAGTAGTATAAATCATGGACATAAAATATTTCCGGGGCAAATCTACATTTTTGAAGACTTTGTTTATGACTACAAGAATCCATTTTGTGTTTGTTACAGTATATCCTGAGAGCTTGATGATAGGTGTGTGTGTTTATGGTTAACAGTAGAGGGAGGGGTGGAGGAGGAGCGAGCAGGAAGACATCCAAAAACTTCCACCAGGGTCCTTGATTTTCAACCCCCAGTACATATTCTTAATAAAATAGCAAGTCAACTATAGAAGTCAACTTTCTGTTGTTTGGAAGATACCAGCATAATTGTATTACAGGTATATGCAAGTGAGCTGGATTATGAATGCATCTGACAGAGGAGAATTAGTAGTGTCTGAAAAAAAAATTGTTTGCATGAAAAAATATTTAACAAAAACTTAAACCATCAGTTTTCTAAATTTCTTGCATTTTCAATCTGTTTTCTATCAATGTTGACACCCCCCTGAAAATCCCAGTCTACATCCCAGGTGATACTTCCCCCAGCCCCAGTGATTTGCCCCTGTAACCCCCCATCCCCCCAGTGAATTGCCCCTGTCATCTCTCCCAGCCCCAGCGAGTTGCCCCATCACCTATCCAAGCACCAGTGAATTGCCCCTGAGATATCTCCCAGCCCCAGTGAATTGCATGCACTCACACACAGACACACATGCACAGAAAACATTGCAGGTCATTGCAAAACCATAAATCAAGCATAAATGCTCATTCGTCTAAAAGAAAAATTAGAATAGGAAGAAGAAGCTGAAATGTTTGGTTTCAGTACAATTACAATTTATCAAGGAGAGGGTGTATGTCTAAAGAACAACCGTGTAACATCTCAAGCATTTTAACTTGAATGTCGATTTATGATCCTTTAAGGACCCAGTATAGTAGTCATCTATGCAAACTGCACACAGCATTGCTGATTGGCTGCTAAGCTGAGCATGCTCACATGGACAGGGTACACTTTTACAAAAAAATTAATTTCAATTTACAGGGTTCAACAAATGCCAGGAGCCAGGTTGTCATGCCACAAAATGCTTACAGGCACCTAGATTGCATCCGCTGTACGTCTCTGCAATTCAATGTTACCTGGAATCAAACAGGCATGAGTGACTGAGCCAGGGCAGTGTTGGCATTACATTCTCCGGGTTCAGCAGCGCACCCTCCAGCCCAACGTACCTGTGTGTAAGTGAGGAGTGAAAGCTACTGCTGCTAGCCCTCACTGACACATATACTTAGCAGACTATCCTATGTGCAGCTAATCTAGGCCTCTTTTAATAGTAACTCTCAAGCAACCAGAAACTTAATTTATCCGGCATCTAGCAATCCCTGTGGGTGCCGCATAACTGAGAGTCTACTGTATATACATTAAGACAGGGAAAGTAAGAAGACTATTAATGCTCTTAATCGAGTGTTAAAAATAATACATTATGCCAGTAATAGTATAAAATTTGTTACAGTTCTCCAACATTGGTCAGAAAATATTTAAAAAATATGTAGGCTGGTGGAATGCCATTAAAAAGCTAATATGTAAAAAATGCAGACATGGATTAAGTACAATAATTAAATTCCTGGTATCTCTTACATTTTCCTGATGTTGCTTAAATATTGTTATATCTCACTTCATTTTGAAGGAAAAAGGCATTTCCTTTACTAATTTGTTAGCCAGGCAATATAAACAAATGGAGAAGCATTTATCTTTGACAACTATTATTGAACTGAGCTTAACATTACTTAATATGTAAATTCATACATGTAATATCTGAGAGTGTGAGGTTTTCTCTAGTAACACTGCAGTTTTTATTATATATACATTGGTCCGTTGTTAGGTTTTCAAATATTACAATTGCAGAGGTAAAAGGGGAGAGGGTGGTACAAAGTAATAGGCACGAAGTGCACTAATTCTGGGTCACCCTGCAATGCCGAAAACAAAAAAATAAAGCCAGCCCCGAAACTCAAACCTGCACTAAAGGTTTAAAAACAAAATTAATAAAAAAATATATTTTTTCCTATAACGCCATTTTTTGTGATCTCAAACAAGTATGACCTCCCCCTGCACACAGTATACATATATGGGGTGCAATTCGGCAGACACTGCCTTCACTGAATATTATTATTAATTCACCAGACACAGCACTGTATATTAGAAAACTTTGTGTTTACCTTTTGTAAAAAAAAAAATTCAGACTTAATTTTTCTTAGCCATGGTAGCTAGCCATACTTGCTGTGGATAAATAGTTTTAGATTTCATTATAAAGAGCAAACCCAGTGCTCTCTCATATATGGTCCTTTCTCTGTTGATTAAAGGCATTTGCAAGTGAGCTGGGTTATTAATGCATCTGATAGAGGAGAATTTGTAGTGTCTGAAAATTTGTTTGCATGAAAAAATTTGCTGAATTTCTTGCTTTTGCAAACTGTTTTCTCTCAATGTTGACACCCCCTGAAATTCCCATGGATAATTAGCATAACTTATACAATGTTTCTTTTTGGCCTGGCGATTGTGCAAACATGCTCAGTTAGCACCTGTAGTCTGCCCTACTGTGGGCAGTCACATGATTTCAGACACTTACCTTTCCTTTAGCCAATCAGCATGCGCATGTGCTGCATATTGGATATCTCATTAAAAATGAGATATCCAATATGCAAATCTCAGTTGCTGTGGGTGTCTACACCACCACCAGCACTTTTTTTTCTTTCCTGCAAAAAATGTTTGCATTTTTTCATGCAAACATTGTTTGCTAGGTGGGTTATGATGCATTTTACAGAACCTTATGTCAGTAGGCAGTTTCTATGTGAATGTATATGTGTCAGTAACTTAAATATGTCTGGCTTTATATATGGTTATAGGTATGTGTCCCTGTTTCTTGTAATTATTTAATTATGCATTAAAGTATTTGAAGTATTCATCTTTTAATGAATATAGTGATTTCTATCTTTGATGTATAAAAAATCTAAACTTTTTAACAATATAATAATATTTACACTGATTTTAGATGCTTTAAAGTTAATAAAGAACAGTTTTTCAGTTATTTAGATCAGTCCCCAAGTCACTGCGAATTGTAAAAAAACGCTAACCAAATTTTATACTAGGTTGTTTTTTTTTATTTATAAAAAGGAAAACTACCTCAGAATTTATGAACACGGATTTTCCTTTTCTGATGATTTAAAGACATTTCTATTTTACCTCCCTTCTTTTTCTTGTAGGTCTGTCTGTGTCCAATACAATTTTTTCTCAATCTCAGAGTATAGTCTCACCATCCTTGACCTGTGAAGGTCCTCAAATGAGTACAAATATACTTTTGAGTAAATACACATGTAAACACTTTATTCTGTTCAATACATTTCACTCGCTTTTCCTTATTACATGCAGTAAATGTTTCTGTGTAGGACACATTTAGGAATATATACAACAAAGTGAGTCTGCTGTCTCTAAGCAGGAAACTGCATCCTAATGTATAGGGTTGGAAGTATTTACATCTCCTCCAATCTGAGATTCAAGGACTGCAACAAGCAGTGACATCACAACTGAGCATATAACTGACTGAGCTATACTATATACTATTGTGCATTTTTCTTAATGTATTCTTTCAACTATTTCAAAAACATATTAACCAGTGCAAACCTTGAAATTGTGCTGGAATCCTACATAAATTAGAGAACCCCTGACAACCAACTCCAGTCTTAGTCAGCAGAAGCATCACTGCTGTTTTGAACATGCTGGAGGGTTTAACTGACAGAGCTGTTAGTCAGAGTCAGTCCCAGTGACTGAAATGTGATGTACAGCCTATTGGCTACAGGTGCTACACATCCCTCCTTCAACTCATAGATAAGCACACACTAAAGGCTCTAACTTATCACCTAACCTTGTTTGTAAGCCAAACAACATAGAACATTCAATACACTGAGCATTTAAAAATTAAGATTTTTTTCACAAATTCTCTTATTACATTAACTTACATATTTCACAAATACATTTCCCCAAATGTCAGTGGCTCTCCAATGTATGAAGAGTTCCAGTACAATGGATAATAAGTTTTTTAAACAGTTGAAAGAATACGCTAAGAAAAATGCACAATAGTATATAGCATCTTTTGTCTGCTTTTTTCATACATATAGCTGATACATAGCAAGATATGCTTTTTATATCTTTAGGCACATTATGCACCAAATCCAACTCTCAGGAATTGAACACACTGCATGCTCAAAGCAGCCTGCTTCCAAGATCTAAATTTGCTCTTGTACCTTCAGGGGAACTGCACAAATGACTGGGTGCATGGAGAGCAGAGAGTACATTCTTCTACTTGCTTTCCCGTATTGCCAACAGTAAACGCTGCTGTGTAGGACACAGACAGTCAGATAAACAGCAATAAGGGTGTGAGACAAATGTTCCACAACTCACAGACTATGTGTGGGTATCAAATGGACACATATAATAACCATAAGCCAGAAATTAGGAAGAATTTGCCCTTTCTGCTGTTTCCTTATTCTATAGGGTTTTTTTAATGTAAATTCCATGTAAATATAATTTAGCTTGTTATCTTTTGACAAATTTAATAAACATATTATTGCTAATGACATGCCTTTTTAGTCTGTTGTATAAATATAAAACTTAAATTGTAGCAATTCACTTTGCAGGGGATGCAGTAGAGAAAACCACAATGTTGCATTTTGTTTTTATTTTTATTTAAGCTTCTGATCATCTGCATGCAACTTAATAAGAGTTTGAGATATAGAAAATGTTGCTGAAGGTTTCTTTTCCCTTTTTTTTTTGTTACCCCCTTACATCTTCTTTTCACTCTTGTTTGAGTAAGGAAATAATAATCATACAAGTAAAAACAAGATATGAGAGGGAGCAACTTTGTAGCAAATTATTGTACAAGTACTGTATAATAAAAAAAAGTTAAGCTTTTGACTAGAGTACTATAATTGTTACACTTCACTAATAATCATACATGTACAGGCAAACAAGACTCAGTGGCAAAGCCAAGGGACCCACTAGACCAGTGGTCATCAACCTGCTCCCTACTGCCCATTAGAGGGTGATTTAAGCTTTCATGGTGGGTGGCTGGGTAATTGTCTCTGATGAGTGACGTCAGACGCCGGAGACCCGCAGCACCACGCTTTGGCTGGTTGGAGAGCTGGTGAGAGCCTAGGGACAACAGTCAGGACCAGATCACTAGTAAGTACAGGGAGATACATAGCTAGGGTCATGTGATTTATGTAACCAGAAATAAGAAGGTAAATTGAGCTACTGCAGCACAGATGGGCGGTAACTAATTTTGCCATCAAAAGTGGGCAGTAGGTGTTAAAAGGTTAAGGACCCCTGCACTAGACGGTAAGGGCCCACTACTACTAGCAGCAACCTGGGGCGGAGGGGAAGATAATTATTTTTACAGACAGGTGATCTGATGATAATAGGGTAATCAGACTGTCTACAATTTTTTTTGGTCTTCTTGTGGACACCTAGGGGCACCTACTGGGTAGATGGGGGGCTCCCAATCTATACAGTAGGTCCCCGGAGCCATCTATTCCCTACCTCCACCACTGACAAGATAGAGCATACATGACGAGACAAAAGACAACCATCTTGCTCAGGTGGGTGCAGATGCTGAATACACAGGAAGGTGGGTGGCAGTTACATCTGCCAATGTTCTCATCAGAACTAAATTATGGGCACCAAACTATTCTTCCACTCAGGAGATAAGAGTTCCTACACGCGTTTCACAGCTTCAACAGGTTTCTGGATTTTACAGTGGTTCTTTAAAAGCATTTTTTTTTATTTTCTAAAAACAAGCCAAGTTCTTCAAGTGGTACTTAATGGGTCCTTTAAATAAAGTATATTGTAAAGTTGTTTACTTTATTGTAAATTATTTGTAAACTAATTGCTTTACAGTGACTCCTTAATGGGCCACTCCAGCCTTATGTTTGAAATATATTGTTTTTAAGAGTTACACTTGAATATAGTCAAAGCCTTTTAAAATAATAATAATATAGTATTAATTATGTATTCAATAATATACAATGTTTGCTCTGTAATCTATTATTTTCGTTTCTACTGATCATCTTCCTGAGATAGGAAGAGACTTTGAATGCAGTAGAAGCATCTAATGTACTATGGGAATGTGACAGGGGAAACTGCCAGTTCTTTCAATGGCATTAATGAAAAGCTCACTATTTTATAGAAGAGACAGTAAGTGAATGCTCAGAAAAGAAAATGTAGCCCTGCATTAAAGAATATTTTTTGTTGCTGTTGTGTCCAACTCTCTGTGACCATATGGACACAGCACACCAGACACATCTGTCTGTGTTCCTGTTTGTGCTTATCCATATGGTTTTCATGGCAAATCTACTGGAGTGGTTACCATTTCCTTCTCCAGTGGACTGCATTTTGTCTGGCCTCTCTGCAATAACATACCCATTGTGGGTGACCCTACATGGTATAGCTCACAGCTTCATTGAAGTACACAAGCCCCTTCACCACGACAAGGTAGCGATAATCTCCTTCTGGGATTAAAGAATAATACCAAGTAAAAAAATGTAAAGGTTGTGTTAATATTTCTATCCCTGTTTTGCCCCTTGTTTAGTTATTAAAAAGATCATAGAAATAATTAGACCACTGTGGTGTTTTAACGTGTGTCTAAGTTAAATGTTCTTAAAGGGCCAGGCCTACCTAAGGTTTGACTGATGCACCAAGTCTTGTTTATGATCAGTTGTTCATTTGTTTCCGACTCTTCGTGACCTTTGAAGTTGCCAGTTCCTTCTCCAATGAACCGCAATGACGTGCCCATCTTGGGTGATCGTACACGGTTTAGCTCACAGCTTCACTGAGGTACAAGAGCCCCTTCACCATGACAAGGTAGAAATCCAGAATGGGGTATCAGGTTTACAACCAGATAAAAATACTGATTGTTCGCAGTGATCGTCCTTAGTCTTTCCTGTTTGGGTTCCTCTACATCTGTTTTTGTCCCATGGCGTCTTCATCTAATTGTTTAGTGTCACCAGATCTTCTTTATTTGGGTTTCGGGCCTTGGCTGTCATTCTCCGATGTTGTCCTCCGGCGCCCAAGTGTTTTCCTTTCACAAAAGGAGCAAGAAAATGCACTTGATGAAAACAAGCTCAGTTTATTTTCTTTGCTACTCAATTACCTGTTAATGGAAAAAATCTGTCGCGGGCAATAATACGGCAGGTATGAGGTCACTGCTCTGGAAGCCTCCATTCTCCAACAAGACGTGTATTTATCTCACTTTCTATACCTCTTTTCAGGCAGAATCAGTGAGCATCAGAGGAACTTGGAACCTGATTCAGGCCTCGGAGGCTCTCCAGGGAAGAAGGCGAGTTATTACTGGCAGAGCTGCCTGGCATGGGACCTGATCCACTGCCCTCTCTGCCAATGCAGCAATTTAGGCTAAGAATGTAGTAATGATTAAATATCAGAGCACGCTGTGCCTGCTGGGGGTGGTCTACAGGCGGGTGTCCGCACTCCAAAAAATAACAGAGCACAATCTTAAAATCTATCTCAAAGTTTCCAAAAACACTTCCAGAAAAGACAAATAACACCTGTGGATGGTATACAAATATAGGTGTATTTATCAAGCACACAGGCTGGCATATCAAAAGGGCCAAAGTTACTAAACAGCGCAAGTGCCTTTAATTGCTGTAGCATCATTTTTATTGTACACATCAGGCTTCTCCATTTAGGAGGCCGAATCAGCTCAGGATATAAATGTGAGCGCAGGTAATTAAATGAATAAGGATACTAGGGGCCTCATTAAATTGCAATTTGGCCAATTGAATAGGGCTCTAAATAAGCACATAGCATATATTTTTTAAAGAAGTTTTTAGTGAAAACCTTGCTTTTGGATAGATGCTTACTAACTAAAAACTTCTTTAAAAAATATATGTTATGTGCTTATTTAGACCCCTATTCAATTGGCCAAATCTCAATTGAATGAGGGCCTAGGTATATAATATAAAGTTATATATATATATATATATATATATATATATATATATATATATATATATATATATATATATATATATATATATATATATATATATATATATATAAATGTACATATATATATATAAACATTTTTAAGTACTTTATGTTATTAAGAAGAGCTTATAAGCTCGGTTTTACTCCCTAAAATCAAGCAAATATTACCTGCTTAGGTCTGCCCTTTGCAACTCAAGAAGACACTTGTGCAGTGTCTCATACTGACCAATTAGTGGCCATATCTCAGCAATATTCTAAATCTGGTCCCTGATAGGCTAAACACCATACATTCAGCCCTACAGAGATTGTGTCTGCATATGCTGCAGAGCGAAGACCCATATAGGGACTATTTGTTTGATTTTAGGCAGCAAAAACCGAGCTTATAAGCACTTTTCAATGAAATAAAGTATATAAAAGTAAATACACAGGTGTATTATATACTTATAATATACTTATTATATACTAAATCAGAAACCTTCTGTATCCTTTTAAACCCATGAATGAAAAGAGCTTCCTCTGGCTCCTCTCTGAGGTTTGCTAGTGAGAATGTCCGCCATTTTTCTTGTGTTATGGACAGGATGGATTGTTGAAGGTGAAGTTTTTCCCAAACCAAATCTCTTTAGAATAGACCAGATATTGATTCACTTACCAAGACAAATCATCGAAACGAATCACTTTTCTTTTGTTATAACTGCAGTTTCCCTTTAATTATGAATCTCACATTATATTACTTAAGCCTAAATTCAGTAACCATTGAAGGGACGGAGAATGGCCGTATAAGCCTGCACTTGCAGCATATCTGCCCTCTCTGTATTCACTAGCTGTCTGCCCAGAAGCCTTTGCCCTGTGGACATATTGGATGTGTATTGTATGTAAAACACTAGCCATGATCCACTTCACAGTATTCACTAAACACTTTTTCTTGTATGGTTAACCATGAACCTCCTCAATGATTATTTCCACAGCTATAAATAACACAATTTTATAGAACAGGATCTTGACAGTCCTAAAAAATACCAAGAAAAAACAAATGGCAGAAGTAACACATCACTGGGGTAATGGGATAATATGTCATTTCATATAAACTGTATGTTACTGTGAATGTCAGAAATTGGTGAATGTCGACACACAACAAAAATGGTCGGTGAAAGACGGAATATTTTGTTCCATTCTTGTACATTCTGACCCTAACCGGTGTATGTCGACAATCACAGCTCTGCTCTGGTGGAAGTCCAAAAGAGAGGAGCCGGCGAAGAGGCGACCGGTTCTCTCTCATCCGCCGAATCCTTTGTTCTGCTGAGAGAGAGCGACGTCATTTATACTAAATGGATACCGCAGTAAATCGCAATCGTTTTTCTTGGAAAAAAGTTAAATGCATTCATTGCGGGTAAACGAGAAGACAGTCGTTTTTAATCTTTTTCTCAAGAAAAGTACTCTAAAATACTTTCCGAAGTGGATTACAGATGATTAAAACGTTTTTTGACGTTTAAAAAAAAAAACGAACGGCGGAGAGAAGTTGATTGTACCATTAAAAGCAGGGCAAACGATTTTACGGTATTATGTTACCGGTGAAGAATCGTTCGGTAGACTAGATGAAACTCGCGGCAGAATAGGCCACGGAGGAAGAACGCGTACGCTTAAAGAGTTGCAAGTTAAATACCAACAAAAATATTACATGTGAAGTTGTAACGTTGTATTTCAATTTATTGCAAACTGTGTCAAACGAAACACAGCGCACCTAAGAGGTTATACGCTCTGTCGTTGCAAAAAAGGAAGCGTTCCGCAAATAAATGCAGTTGGAAAAGCAAGGGACTCTCGTGCAATTCAAAGTGTCATAACGGTTGAAGTTGTTGCAATAAATAAGATTGGAATCGCATATCAATCTCCGACGTGTTCAACATTCACCATTAGCGCACAGTGAATGTCGACATTCACCGGTGTAAGTCAGAAATGAGGGTATTTAGCAAATATTTCGGGCATACACCAAGCGGCTAGGTGAATGTCGACATTCTCCAATTGTGGACATTCACAGTAACATATATATATTAATAATGAGTATTGCAGTATTATATGATACCTTTTGTATAATATACTGCAATACTCATTATTAATCTATATATATATATTAAGATTAATTACTAAATTACTAGATTACTGGACAGTCACGGCTGTTTCACTCTTCAATTTTGCACATATATTTTCATTCCTTGCTCTTATTTGCCCATTGCTCCTATTTTTTGACTCTTCCTTTTGCTATTTTTTTATTTTTTTATATTAGTATGTTATGACATCATCAATGGTGTATGAGACCACAAGTAAAGACTATAACTTTGTATTA
Source organism: Discoglossus pictus (assembly GCA_027410445.1). NCBI lineage: Eukaryota > Metazoa > Chordata > Amphibia > Anura > Alytidae > Discoglossus > Discoglossus pictus. Next base: position 113,036,779 of record CM050171.1, read on the forward strand.
CGAGTCACAATGAATATGGATTGACCATGTTCCCTTGGCTGGCAAAACACTGTAATAAACTATATTTTAGGTCCCTATCTTGGCAAAGGGTTCCCTGGTTGTCCCCTGTTTAGGATTCACAGCTTTTACCTCTGCAACTTGGGTCCGATTCCACTCAGGGAACCAAGAGGTCACACCACCCTGAAGCCATGCAAGATTGGGCATGGTCAGCACTTGGGTGGGAGATCACCTAGGAATATCAGGAGCTGTATGCTATGGCCCACTGGAGAATAAACTGGCAACCCACTCCAGTATCTCTGAATACCAATTGGATCATCATGGTGTGTTATATTCTATGAGGTTACCCAGAGTCGTATATGACTGAACAATGCAAACACATCTTGGCAAAGAGTTTAAAGAGACATATAATGGCACCACTAGAACCCTAAATATTTTTATATCAGGTACCATTGTACACAAAATAAGAAAAGGTTTTAATGCTCTTTATTGATGCCTAGTGCCTGACAATTATCTTTGTCCCCGCTCCCTTTGGCATTTTAACTTTTGTTTATAATGCAGTATTTATTTCAATTGTATTTCAAATAACAAGCCCTTGAAAGAATTGTGAACATAACCCTGAAACTGTACAAACAAAATCTGCTATTTGTCATAAGTACATGTGTTATTCAGAAAGGGCAACGAGTGCAGCACGCCTAAATTCCTTAATTCTTTGCCTTGGCTGCATGTTTTACCCATCAGTAGTGGTGATACCGAAGGAAAAATGTCTGCATTCATTATAGATAATGTCATCAATGGAAAGTAAATGTATAAAAGGGTAAAGTGTTAGCAAACCATTGGAGATACTTCCATCGCTGATGTCATGTGGATAATATGTAATGGTATTTCACACCGCCAATACGTCTCCAACACAACCCTATTTTTACATATTGGCCTATATTTGATTATTACATCTTTTTATGTTACTCGAACGGATTTTAAAGGACCACATTTTTTGGACCAAAAGGCGCACCGGGTTATAAGGCGCAATATCATTGATCGACTGCTAACGGGTTTATTCTCATACATAAGGCGCTCGGGGTTATAAGGCGCACGTCTTAAATGAAACAAAACTCTGATAATTCAAATATTATTTAACTCTATTCAACTCTTTCACAATAACTCTCAACATTGTTCAGTGTTACACACATAAAATACAAAACAATACACTGACTTTTTTAAGTTTATTCCTCTACCACAAATCCATCAAATTCTTCATCTTCAGTGTCTGAGTTTAACAGTTGGGCGATTTCGGCATCAAACATGCCCGGATCCCTCTCATCATTATCATCATTATCAGAGTCAGTCTCGTTGCTGTTACTTAGCTGTTCAGTGATGATTCCGGCCTTCCTGAAAGCTTGGATGACACTGGAGACTGATACCTGCGTCCAGGCATCCACGATCCACTGGCAGATAGTGGCGTAACTTGCCTGGTGTTGCCTTCCTGTCTTGGTGAATGTGTGTTCACCTTCTGTCATCCAATGCTCCCACGCAGCTCGCAATTTAACTTTAAACGATCTGTTGACACTAATATCTAGCGGCTGGAGTTCTTTGGTTAATCCACCCGGAATGATGGCAAGCACCGTATTAGTTTTCTTCACTTGAGCTTTGACAGTATCGGTCAGATGGGCGCGCATGGAGTCACAGATCAATAGGGACGGAGATTTATGGAAAAAGCCATTCAGTCTCCTGACGTAAACCTCTCTCAGCCACTCACTCATCTTCTCCTCGTCCATCCAGCCCTTTGGGTTAGCCTTTAAAATTACGCCAACCGGAAACTTTTCTTTTGGCAAAGTCTTCCTCTTGAAAATTACCATGGGTGGTAATTTTTGGCCATTAGCCAGGCAACCGAGAACTACAGTGAAGGAGGACTTCTCGTTTCCTGTAGTGTGTATAGATACCGTACTGGTCCCTATTTTCTCAACAGTACGGTTTACAGGGATATCAAAGGTGAGGGGGACCTCGTCCATGTTGGTGATGTGTTCTGGCAGGATCTTCTTTTCATTGATCTTGTTCTTGCAGTAGGTGCGGAAAATGGCCAGCTTTTCTTCGTAATCCTTTGGCAGTTGCTGTGACATAGTAGTTCTTGTGCGGATGGAGAGATTACTCCTTTTCATAAAACGGAAGCACCAAGAGGGACCGCCTCGAAAGTCGTTGATCTCCATGTCGCGTGCTATCGCTGTTGCTTTGAGTTGAATAGAGACCGTAGAGACGCTTCTACCTGTGGTTCTCTGTTCAATAACCCACTGTTCAATTTTGTCCTCCAACTGTGGCCATCTCGCTTTGTTTCCTCAGAAACTCAGTTTGGTCTTCTTTACCTGGCGCAGGGCATCTTCTTGCTTCCTCCACTTCCGTACCATTGCTTCATTAATGTTGAATTCTCTCGCAGCTGCTCTATTTCCATGTTGTACTGCGTCACTGATAGCGTTGAGTTTGAAATCCGCTTCATAAACATGTCTCTTAACAGGAGCCATTTTTGGGACAGCAGGTATAGAAAATTAATGAATGAATGCACACACCTCTTAACTACGATGGCTGTAATGCTCAATCCAAGCAGTGCAGCTTCAAAGCTTACCGTGCTAAAACATCTTGATAGATTTTTGAGTGCCGTGTACCACATAAAATCGGTTCTAGGACAGAAAGCGCAACCATACATTAGGCGCACCGCATTATAAGGCGCACTGTCGATTTTTTGAGAAAATGGATTTTAAGTGCCATATGGTCCGAAAAATACTGTACCAATATTTCAAGAAGAAACTCGATTCAATGGCAAAAAAACATAGAGAACAGTGGTTTTACTTCCAGGACAAAATTAGAGGTCTCTGGGACTCTTTAAATAGGGGACCACTATTTCCAATAGGAAACTCAATGTGCCATTTCAACAAAGTACAACAAGAAGAAACAAAAAAGTATCAAAAAGAAAAACAACACAAAACAGTGGTTATACAGATTGGAAGGTCTTACAAGTTACCTTTTCAGATGATTGGCCCCACAAAACAATTAAGTGCCATTTACTTTAATTGGAAGCTTACATTTAAATGTTTTAAAGTAGTATTTAACATGTTAACATTGTCTTTTAAAAGTTATGGAATGCTATTTCAAGCTATATTGTATAACATTGTCTTTTCAAAGTTGTGGAAAGTTACTTCAAACTATATTGAATATAGTCAAACATTTATGTTACTACAAGTTTAAGCATTTGTTAATACATTCAACTGTATAATTTTAAGATTCAGGGAGCAATCTGATCGCGAGTTAATGGGGTCAGGAAGGAATACAAATTTTTCCCTCTTTGATACAATTGGCCAAGTTTCAATGGGGGGTTTTATTGTTTGCCTTCCTCTGGATTAAATGCCAATTTAGTTTAACATGAGTTTTAAAAAAAAGAATGTTACAAAGCATGTTAGTGTACAAAATACTTAGTTTAGGAAACTTTACATAGTTGTCTGTTATTTATAGATAAATATCGATTCAAAGTGTTATTATTGTTTAAAAAAAAAAATCTAAAATACAAGTTGCATGTTATAAACTTTGGTGTTATGGTTTACAATATTTATTCATGAAAAATTAACACATTGTTATATTGTTATTCCATATATGACAATTAAAACAGTTCATATTTAAAAAAAAAATATATATATATATACCTATTGGTGAAATGCAAGTTAAAAGTTAAAAAAATTAAAAGTTTTATTCAAAATGTTCTATTTATTGGTACTTAATAAAACAAAAGGTTAAGAATGTCAGAGACCCATATTGTGTGGCAATTAAATTAAAAATTCTATTGACCTCATTTTTTTTGACGGGCAAGTCGCTAGTTAGAAAATAAATAATGGAACAGATTCACAGAGCTATCACAGTGTCTGTAACTGCAACTTCCCCCAAAAGTGATTTATTATTATGTATGTGTCAACATCTGAACGATATGTAATGCCCCTTTTCACAACATCTTGAGAAAGCTTATATTGTGTTACACAAATCAAGTGAAAATTGTATTTAATTCCTCACTCATACATGTTTTGTCTGGACAAATGTGTTATGCACAGAGGTATATGAATCTGTGTGTAACTATATATGCAACACAAATCATGTTAATGAATTTATTTTGATTCATACCGAAATTCTGTTCTTTAATACTGTGCATTTGTACATTTTTAGGATAATGTCTGAATATATACATATATAATGTCATGAACCATTGTGTCCAGTCAGGAAAGTGTGGTGTATTCCCTTTTGACTTGGCCTCCAGGCTAAGGGAATCATTTTGCTGGTGGTATCAAATTTGGTTCAGCATATATTTGGTGTATTACAGAAGTAATTATAATACTATGTGTATTGCGATATTATATATGTATATAGATAGATTTAGGTAATTCAATGTATACTGTGTGACCTGGTCTATGGAGGTGTAATCCAATTATTGTTTGTAAAGTGTCTAATGGCACCACTGTTTAGTTACTTTTTGTTAATATCTAATATCACCTTTGTATTTTCCCTATAAATATTCTGTTCAATAGAGATCTTCTGGTTAAGACATAAGTGGCAGAACCATGTTCTTTTCCCAGATGCTGGGATTCCATACCCTTATTGTGGCAGTTTGATCTAAGTCTGTCTGCTCCGGCCATTGAGGTATAGAAAGGAATCCTGTGCACGGAACAAGAATTACATAGTTACATAGAAACAGAGGTTGAAAAAAGACTTTAGTCAATCAAGTTCAACCTTTTTAGATCTCCTCTGATATGCAAAATGTGGATCCAAAGGAAGGCATACAGAAAAAAAACAAGTGAAACTTTGCCAATTGTCTCAAAAGGGAAAAAAATAATTCCTTCCTAACCCCAGATACTGGCGATCAGACTCCTCTCTGGATCAATACTCTATCTTTCAGTCCATCAAGTTCAACGATTTAAGATCTCCTCTGATCTGCAATATGCAGATTAAATATTAATTACTTAGTTGTTAATTTATTATTAATCAATTATGTATTTATTTATTTATTTTTAATTATTAATCCAGAGGAAGGCAAACAGAAAAAAAAGCCCAAGTAAGACTTAGTCAGTCGTCTCAAAGGGAGAAAAAAAAATTCCTTCCTTACCCCAGATACTGGCGATCGGATTTCTCCCTGGATCAATACTGTCTAATTATCCATGATAACCCTGAATTCCCTTTTTAATTAGAAATAAATCTAGTCCCCTTTTAAAGTTATCTATCGAATCCGCTGTCACCACCTCCTCTGGTAGAGAATTCCACAGATTAACCACCCTTACTCTGAAGAACCATTTTTTTTCTTTAGGTGGAATCTTTTTGCTTCTAAACTCCTCTTGTCAGTTGAAAACCGCTGGGCACCAAAAAGCTCCCTTGACAAATCTTTATACTGACCCTGGATGTATTTATATAAGGCAATCATATCTCCTCTCAGACGCCTTTTTTCTAGAGAAAATATGTTTAATTTGGTTAGTCTTTCTTCATAACTTAGCCCCTCCATTCCCCTTAGTTTTGTTGCCCTCCTCGGTACCTTTTCCAGCTCTAAAATGTCCTTTTTATGAAGTGGTGCCCAAAATAGTACTCCATATTCCAAATGAGGGCGTACTAGAGATTTGTATAGTGCCAGAATTATATTTGCTTCCCTAGCTTCTATACCCTTCTTAATACATGCTAATATGTTATTTGCCTTTGCAGCTGCTGCTTGGCCTTGAGCACTGTTACCTAGATGGTTGTCCACAAGCACTCCCAAATCCCTTTCAATATCTGATACACCTAGATTTACTCCATTAAGATTATAAATTGCATGGCTATTTTTCCTTCCCAAATGCATAACTTTACATTTATTTGTATTAAATTTAATCTGCCATTTAGATACCCATTCCTCGATTTTATGTAAATCCCTTTGGAGGGAAAGCACATCATTTTCTGATTTAATTACCTTGCACAACTTAGTGTCATCAGCAAAAATGGAGACACAACTTTTCAATCCTACTTCTAAGTCATTAATAAATATGTTAAAAAGGAGAGGACCTAATACTGAACCCTGATGAACCCCACTTACCACATTAGTCCAATCGGAGTATGTTCCATTTACAACAACCCTTTGCTTCCTGTCTTTTAGCCAGCTCTCAATCCATGAGCAGATATTTACTGCAATACCTGTATCTCTTAGTTTGCACAATAGTCTCCCATGAGGTACTGTATCAAAAGCCTTTGCAAAATCCAAAAAGACTACATCCACTGAGTTGCCTTGATCCAGGTTCCTACTAACCTCCTCATAGAAACTAATAAAATTTGTTTGACCTGACCTATCCCTCATAAATCCATGTTGACTCCTACTTATAATCCTGTTCAAATAGATATATTCTTGTATATTATCCCTTATTAACCGTTCTAAAAGCTTGCCCACTACAGAAGTGAGGCTCATTAGTCTATAATTCCCCAGATTTGCTCTTGCTCCCTTTTTAAATACAGGTATCACATCTGCTTTTCTCCAGTCATCTGGTAGAGACCCTGTGTTGAGTGAATCTTGAAGAATTAAAAATAATGGTTTGGCTATTAAAGAACCCAGTTCCCTCAGTACCCGTGGATGTATTCCATCAGGACCCGGGGCTTTATTAAAATTTATTTTTTCCAACCTATCCCTTTTTAATATTATTTATCATATGCGCTGTCACCAACTCCTTTGGTAGAGAATTCCATAGATTACCCACCATTACTCTGAAGAACCCTTTTCTTTCTTTAGGGTCAAATCGTTTTACTTCTAACTTCAAAAGGAAACCTCTTGTTAGTTGAAAACCTCTTGACACAAAAAGTTCACCTGACAAAGCCTTATACTGACCCGGATATATTGATAAAAGGTAATCATTTCCCCTCTTAGATGCCTTTTTTCTAGGGAAAATAAGTTTAATTTGATTATTCTGCATAACTTAGCACCCCCAGGTCCCTTATTAGTTTTGTTGCCCTTCTCTGTACTTTTTCCAACTCTAAAATTTCCTTTTTATGATGTGGTGCCCCAAATTGTCCTACATATTCCAAATGAGGGCGTACTAGGGATTTGTATAGTGGCAGAATTATATTTGCTTCCCTTGCTTATATACCCTTCTTAATACATGCTAATATTTTACTTACCTTTGCAGTTGCTGCTTGGCATTGAGCACTGTTACCAATGTGGTTGTCCACAAGTACTCCAAAATCCCTTTCCATATCTGATACCCCTAGATTTGCTCCATTAAGATAAGAAATTGCATGGCTGTTTTTCCTTCCCAGATGCATAACTTTACATTTATTTGTATTAAATCTTATCTGCCATTTAGATACCCATTCCTCAATTTTATGTAAATCCCTTTGGAGGGAAAGTACATTATTTTCTGATTTAATTACCTTGCACAACTTAGTGTCATCAGCAAAAATGGAGACACAACTTTTCAATCCTACTTCTAAGTCATTAATAAATATGTTAAAAAGGAGAGGACCTAATACTGAACCCTGAGGAACTCCACTTACTACATTAGTCCAATCTGAGTATATTCCATTTACCACAACCCTTTGCTTCCTGTGTTTTAGCCAGCTCTCAATCCATGAGCAGATATTTACTGCAATACCTGTATCCCTTAGTTTGCACAAAATTCACTGTATCAAAAGCCTTTGCAAAATCCAAAAAGACTACATTCACAGAGTTGCCTTTATCCAAGTTCCTACTAACCTCCTCATAGAAACTAATTAGATTTGTTTGACATGACCTATGCCTCATAAATCCATGTTGACTCCTACTTATAATCCTGTTCAAATAGATATATAATATATTCTTTTATATTATCCCTTATTAACCCTTCTAAAAGCTTTCCCACTACAGTAGTTGACCCTGTTCAGTCACTATATATTGTGGTGAACTACCTACTCATAAGGTCCACAACACAGGCTGACATCCCGCTCCATGCTGATGAGCCAGTAAGCTTGAAACAGCTGTACATGGATTGGATACTCAGCCTGTGTTTAATTCAACCTTAGCTTTGCATTAAAGATGTAATACAGCATGCATAAGCTTATGCTTGATAATGGCTAGGATTGACAAGCAAGGCATTTGTGGGCACATTTGCATGTCCCAGCTCAGCTTCCCAGAATGCAGTGTAATAACTGTTTTTCCCGGAACTCTGAGCTAGAAGCAGGTTTTTTTAACTTGCTTTAGATGTTCAGATGTGAACGCAGATGTACTTTTTATTTACTATATATATATATGTATATATATATATATATATATATATAATCTAACAAAAGTATGTTATCTATGCCTTACAATATGAAGCTTCACAAGAAGGATTTTTCCCCATAAGAAAACTAAATACATGTTTTGACTTCATTTACACAGGAGGATTCTACTTTCATTATTTTATTTATAGACATAAAAGAATACATCACAATGTGCACATACTAAGTTGCTTTTATTTATCCAGAACTGCATGCTACAGATACTGTACAGCATGAACATGTATTCATTACAAAAAAAATTGCATGGTTTCCAAAACCATTTTTTGAAATTAAAATCGGAATAAGAGCATAAAACCGAACGGTAACATCACAGCTGTTAGGAAACATTCAAAGTATTCACAAAAAAATGTTATAGTTAGCATCTTAATAAACCAGAGGAAAACCAGAGACAGGTTTACAATTGATTCATGTCAAATACATTGGCACTCAATGGATGAATGAACAGCTTTTCAGCTTAATGTAATTTTTTTGTTTTTTTTTGCAACATCAACATGCCTATTTTTTATTATTAAGATTGCTACCTACCTATATGTAGCAAGTGTACATAAAAGTGGCAGTCTTTATAATAGTCTAATGTACAGGATTTGGCCCGCAGGGGTAGATTATTTGTTTTGTACCTCCGTGTTTTCAAATGCTGCCCAGTCCACCTCCTACCAAATACACCTGTTATAGATGACAATAAAACTACGTACATACCTACCTATGTAACATCACATCAAAACATGAGGAACAGAAATTACAGCATCAAAAAACAAGGGAGAAGTAAGTCACTGGGAAATTTGGCACATCAAATTGTACACGTTCTACAAAGTCCTAATGGTGCAGTGTTTTCTGCTGTGATCCATAAGTAATTTACATGGCGCCGTTGGTCAAACGGAGCAACTCGATTTCCCTTGTGAATTTCAAGTCTTCTTTTAATGGCTTTTAAAGCAATTGTGTTTATGTTTTTGCACAATATTGATCCTTTAAATGCAGCTAAAAATGTTCATTTGGTGGCAATTGAGTTTCGTACAGCAAAACAAAAAAAAATATATATAAATTTATATATAAACTTAAAAACCTTGTACAAATGATATATATATAAGATGCTTACGCTAAGAAAAGAAAACTTTATACAATGCTTTGAGAAATGGGAAACAGATTTTTGTTTTGAAAAGGGACGACATACAGGTAAGACACAAGCAATTTCTAAGCAATAAATACTACTGGTCCAATGGCTCTGAGATATTCAACCCCCCCACCCAAATTTTCCATGTAGCATCCCCTCCCCCAAAAAAGACCACCACCATGGAACAAGGCATATTAACACATTTGTTCAGTTTAACCCTTTGTTTTTTTTTCTGTACATTTCAACAATAACAATTAACATCACAATAAAAGTTGTTTCACAAGAGAGTAAGTGGCACTGCATTCAATGTGCCCCGAAGGTTAAAAACTGGATGTAAAATGATTGGTTCGCAAGCTCGTATTTAATACAAATAATAAAGAACCAACTCCTTCTGTGAGGGCTGCTTCAAAATTGCTTGTTTTTTTATTTTCTCTTTATTTTTCTTCTTTGAGTCAGTCTTTTCAAAGTAACCTATCAGAACTACATAAACAGTTATGTATTTTTTATTTTCTTACATATATATATATAATTTTCCCCTTCTCCCGCTGTTGACTTGAAAGCCGATGATACAAATTTTGGCAGAACCATGAGGCTTGTAGAGATCTGCACATTCAAATTGGAGAAGTTGAGATAAAAGACGGGTCAAATATTGACCAATGAATTTCATAAAACATCTACTAAAGTAGCCACTTGGCACAAATGAAAAACACAAAAAAAAAAATCATGGGGAAAAAAAAATAACAAAAAAACAGACTGTTACGAAAAATAAGGAGGTGCCAATGTTAGGCTGAAACTACTCTAAAGACTTGGTTACAAGTGAAAGGGGCTGAAGTTGTTGTGTTCCAGCCAATGACCGATGGGAAGGTAAGAAGGATGTTGACGGCTGTGCTAGTGACAAGGAGTACGGTGCAGAATGGTTGGATTGATGGTTGTGGTCTGCCCCGTTCTGGCAAATGGTGGCTGGCAGGGTACTGGACTTTCGAGCTGGGCTCTCTGAGAGAGGTGAATGCGGCACACAGAGTCGTGCCAGAGGGTCAGGTTTCAAGGTTAGAGAAAGAGGTTGTGTTTGTTCAGTTTGTGGTTTACAGTCTCTTGTGGGGGAGTCTAGCATGTTAGGAGAAGAAGGAGGGGAGTCTAATAAGCTTCCGTCTGAAGAGGGCGGGCTGACGCAGCTGCCTTCACCTTGTATGTAGCGAATGCACTTTTTTTTTCTCCTAGAAAAAGGAAAAAAGTTATCTGTAAATAAAGTGCAAAAATAATTGATAGAGAAAGGTCATCAACGTGAGTGAAAAACAACAAAGACCATGGAGTGTGATACATTAGGCTCTGACTCATGGATGTCAAGTGATCAAAATATAGCAATATTTCAATATTAGTTTTAATGATGTTGGATGCAAATGAACCAGAATTACAACAATCGATTTTTCCTATGCTACCTATATTAACAAAATATAGAGACTTTAATGTTTTTTTCTCTCTGTGGAATTAATAAACGCATATGAAAGCAAATACTCTTAAGATGCTGTCAACTCAACTCAAAAGAAAGCCATGTGCAAGTACTAGCTCCACCTCCCAACAGCTCTCATTCGCAGTGAGAATGCAATGAGCATCCCAGGATGCTTTTTCACCATTATCCACTGAGAGCTGGCAAAGCAAAAATTGGCCGCAGGTGGAGTAAGCATGTGGACATGTCTTTATAAAGAGACACTCGTGGGGTGGGTTTACAACATTTTAAGAAATCTTATTTTTGTACCCTGGTTTCTTAATTTGGTAAATATTTTTCACTGATTTCAAGGAGAGAAACAGAGTCTTTTGAAGCTTTAATGAAATATTTAACATGTTAAAGTCCATTTGCAGCCCACATCCATAGTTAATTAAAATCAATTTGAAACACTAAGGACACTTGACAAAATAAGTAGATGCCATTTTGTTTGTTCTTTATTATTTGTACATTTAATGATATTGTACACTAACTCCCTAGTGCTTAGAGGCACTCATGTCTAATGTGTTTGCATTCTGGCCCATTTATGTGGTTACCCATTGTATGTTTTTTAGAATTTGCACATGTTAAATGTTTTATATTCAGTTTGATATGAATGCAAATAGTGTTAAAAAATTAAAAACTTGGATTTTAACTGCAATTTAATGAAGATTAGTGAATCCAGGCCCCAGTTTAAATTTGAATGAGTGGGGCAGTGGGTATCATCTAACATACTAGAGAATTAATGCTTACCTATTCAGTAAGATTCTCGGTTCATATTAAAGGGCCATTGGATGAATATTTTGTTAACTTTTATTAAGTAATTATTAGAAGCAGATTAGCCCCATAATATATATATTTATATGCAAATATAATATTTAGCATATGCTCTTTAGAAGAAGACTTGATAACTCGTGAAATGTTTTGGATAGTAAGCAGCCTTTAAGTAATTATTATATGTAATTTCTCTTTAGGGTGAGCCATTACTGCCTTGCTTCAAGCGTCTTTCTCAATAGGGATGTGCTTGTAGATTTCCATTAGTCTTATTGTAAGACCTGACCAAAAAAAATCAACATTACAGTTCAATTGGAGCAACCTTGACCATGTATCTATTCAAGGTCCCCTCTCAGCTATAGTTGGATAGAAATAAAAATAGTGGGTCCGATTATCATACTGTAAATATGGGCCTGCAACAATCCTTTATCTACATATTGGCTTTGCCTGTTTGAATTGGCAGGTAAAAGCTGCTTAATCCCGCTCTGTCGTTTAGCTTGGGGTGTGAGAACCTCTTGTCCTTTCCTTTTTTGATGTATTTAGATTAGTGTAAGATTTACTTTGAATCTCTTGTGCACAGTTACACTATAACCAAAGTAATTACTGCGGCAAAATGACTGCACATTGGCCACATCGTTGCAATCAAGTCTTTGGGGAACCCCTGATAGGTCAACATTTATTAAATAGCTGGCTGGACTATAGGTGATCTCATAATGACTATTTAACATAACGTGGATTCAACTATGGTTATTCATAAATCCTGGCCTATCAGTGATTTTTGAGGTTTGGTAGGGAAACTAAATATACTTTTTGCACTTACCTCCATATTAAAATATATTACATAGACACTAGTGTGTTTTATAAAACCTGTTTTTTTAGCAGTGTCCCTTTAAGGCTAAGTACGATTTTAATATGTTGTATAATTATCTTCATCCATACAGTTATTTCTAGCATATATTGTTGATGCATCTGCACAGAAGTAGCTAAAGTTGAATTTTATGCCATTGGCCAGATGAACTAAACAATAAAATGTTGGGGTATCTGTCCATTTCTATGTGGTATATATACTAAAATTTGACAAATAGTTCTCAACCCTTGCCTTTTAGTACATATGGTCCCATTTGGAGTTTATTATCTGTTAAGAAACACACCAAATAAAAAGAAAAATATAAAATGATCCAAAGAAACATGAATAACTGGTTCTATGGCCTCCGGGGAGTGACAATAGATTTTAATTTGGAATGTTTCTCACTTGGATATTGCATCTCTAGAAAGCGCTAACTCATTTCTACTGAACCAGGTGGCTTCACAGTGAAAAGGGCAAAACAATAAAATAGAGAAAAAAATTGAATTTGCCAATAAATAGCGAGAACAGTAGCTTCCTCCCAGCGCTCTTTGCTAGACTATGTCTGAACGGCTTTGTAATCTTAGATACTAATATCATGGGTTCAGTCATTTAGAGCAGTCTATATGCATATTCTCAGATTATATATATATATATATTTATACAATGTCTATGCATGAAAGTTGGCTTTTAACAGGAGGCATATGCTAAATGGAGCCATGCATAAAGTGGTTTTGGATTGATTAAAGAGTGAAATGCATTGTGGACTCATGCCCAGCTTCCCAGAGGGCAATGCAAAACTGTAATTGAGATTGATATATATATATATATATATATATATATATGTATATATAAATATAAATATATATATATATATATATATATATATATATATATATATACTCAGCAAAGTACCGGAGTTATTCATCTAACAAAGAGAGGTGAAAGGAGAGACTACCAAACAGTCATTTATTAAGCCCATTTTGGATGATTTAAGCAAATTGCACTCTTTTTTAACCATAAACTTTGCTTCTGGATTTTTTTTTTTTAGTATTATGACATCAGTGAATATCCCTTTAACAGGAGACCTTGGAGCCATAACGAACACTAAGGTAGGTAATATATTTAACAAGGATTGTTGAAAAGAAGAGCTGTTATGTACTACATCTTCTAATAAGGCCTTCTCCATGGAGCTCGGGTGTCCTAATCTACTGACCCAATGTTATATCTCTATTGTATATAAATTCTGATTTTGGGACGTGAACCTGCACCTCCTACTTCATGCGCAGAATGCTCCCTGAACTGCTCTAGCCTTCTTTTAGGGATAAATGGGGATTTTTATATACAACATACATTTTGAAGGGGTATTAGTTCAAAGTGAAATGCTTTTCACCAAATCAGGTTGGTGTCAAGTATTTTGGGGTGTTAGTCTGCCTTTAAGAGATTGCTGTAGTTTAGGGAAAACATGACGGTTGTGTTTAACAACAGTAGTATTTTTAGAGTAAATCGTAATTTAACAATCTCTGCTAGTGTGTTGAAGTTGACATGATAGCAATCGTTCCAGTTCAACCATGCTGGAGAAGGTATAGAGCCACCAAGATACTTTAATGGTGACTGCCTGCTTCTGAACATGTGCAGGGCATGACACAAAACTAAATTGCAGAGCATATGGCCTTAAACGCCAATTCAGAAGGAAATAAACAAAGAACATGGAAGCGTCTAGATGAAAGCAGAGTTTGCTAAAATTAAGATTTTCTCTCAAAATGTTTTTAAGCACTTTGCTTACACCGTTGCTAATGTTGTTAGTTTGGAACCTATTTTACTAACTGCATGTTTTTCCCAAACTACAGGGGTCCTGTAAGTAGTAAAATCATTGCTGTTTTGGTACATGATAATTATTAAATTGTTGGTGCTCTATTTTTCCTCTGTTTGTGCCGTCCCTTAACCAGCAATGTCAAACATACGGAAATAAAATGTTCATGCAGGCTGTGAAAATGTAAAAAACAAAACAAAAACAAACAACAGCAAATGATTAAAAAAAAAAGATAACATGCAATGTTAAAGAAGGACATTTGGTGTGTTCTCAGAAGACATTTGCTACATGAATATCTGCAAAGCTGGGACGATACCAAATATACTAAATTGTTATTATGTTAGCAATTTTTCTTGTTAGTGGTTAGTTTTAAGCTTGGGACCATGTGCTTTCTACAAAGAGTTACGCCATAAATATTTGATATGGATTGATTTGGGCCACTGAAGCACAGCTGAGGGATCACTTTGTTGTACTATAAATAATAGAATTAGCAAGTGATTTAAGTTGTTTCAATACACTGCTGTTTGAACACTTTGGTGCAAATGTGCACAAGATCTAAATTGTCTACAATAGGACAGACATGGCAGAACCAATCTGTGATATTCCTATAAACATAGGGTGTTTTAATCTTCTGTAATTGTAGAGAACAGGATCTGTGAACAGTAGGATATAATTCATCTTAAAATATATATATACTAAGTGCTAGAGAATGATTTGCACTCTGATAAAAGGTGTCAATAACATAAAACAAGTTAGATAACTTACATTTAATTTGCCTGCCTTAACAACATTCTAGTCATAGATGATGCAGATGAAACCTAGCACTTATTGGATTGTAGCAATCTGAACATATCTGAAAATATCCGATTGGGCTTTCCAAGATGGCTAAATTACTGATGACAAAATGTAAAACTTGTTTTATCCATGATACTCGATCAGATTGCAAAAAAATACTCTTTAGTAGGTGTTTTAGAGGGATGACTATTGAGTTTTATGAATATTTTTAAAAAGCCAAACTGTTTTGGGTATGTATACAGCCTTATTAAATTGCGATTCGGCCAATTGAATAGGGCTCTATATAAGCACATAGCATCTTTTTTTTATAGAAGTGTTTAGTTAGTAAACTTCTATCCAAAAGCAAGGTCTTCACTAACTAAAAACTTCTGTAAAAAATTATGCTCTGTGCTTATATAGAGCCCTATTCAATTTGCCGAATTGCAATTTAATAAGGCTGATTGTTTTTTAGGTAATTTATGACAACTATCTTTCCAATATTTCAGTTCAGGTTACAAAATAGTAACGAATTAAAGGGATACCAAATGACAATTTTCAACTTCTAATTTTACTGACAAGAGTTTTTAATTAAAATTGAATTATTTATTTTTATTTGATTATAAAGCATAAGACATACTATTGTGTTAGATGTCAATCATCCTTCTGCCTGGCATTCTCATTATACAAATAGTTGTTTGAATTAATGGATTGTATATATATTAAATATACAAAAGTTATTTTGTACATGATGCAATTGTATGTGCAAAGACAGAAGTCTGCATTCAATATTCCATAACTCAGATGGTGCAGTCTCTGATTGGTTGAACCAACCATGATACAATAACAATTAAAGATGAAATTCTAGGAGGGTTTGCGATGATTGACAGACTAACAGCTAACAGAAAAATCAAGGTTATTTTATAATTTATAATATGATATGTGTTTTGTGTAAAATCTAATACTTGTGAGCAAGCATTTCAAGAGGCAACCTCTTAAAACAATTACATCTTGAGTCTACAATCTACAGAAATGGAACACGGGTGTGAACACAAGAGGATGGAAATAATGAATAATATGCATTACATATAGAAGGGGTAGAAACACATACCTACCATCATTATATTCCAAATTCAAAGACTGCTTGCATCAGAATAAAGAAATAACAGATTTAACCAAAGGGATCAGATAGGGGGAAAAAAGATAGTGTAAAGTATGAAAGTCTATCCCTCCACCAAAAGTTCCCTATGGAGTCCTTGTTTATGGAATCCACCTGGGCATACACAGTTTTTACCTAATTGTCTAACCACAACCCAAAATCTCCAATAAAGCCATGACATTGAATTCTATGCACTCCCGCATCCTATAAACTGGATCATCGCCTTTAAATGTTGGTTATAAAAGAGCTTTAGAGCTCTTTCCGTGGTTATCTTTAATGTATTAAGCAGGGAGACAGGCTCGAATAATTACTCAAAGCTTCGTTGGTTCCTGGCACTGAGCAGTGATATGTTATTTTGCTTTATTACTGCTGTGTGTCCCATGTCATTTAAATCAAAAGATCATTAAATTGTGTCTTTTGACAGAAACATAATCCCGGTGATCGTTTCATATTTCTAACTAGAAGCTGCACTTAATAAACATATTTCAGAAAACCTATTCCTCACTGCTTCTACAAAGACATGCAAATCACTGCTGTTTCATTGTCAGGGAACACAGTTTATAGAATGCCACATGCCAAGTTCATTAAATTGGTGACTTACTATAAAAAGCATGATATGCTTCATCTTAGGAAAATCCTTCTAATCACAGTCCACTTACTATGGGATGATGAGCAATCAAAAATTCACACCTTTTTTTGTTTAATCTATTTTCAGAGTTAGCGTTGTATGGGAAGGGAGACATTGGTGTACCTGAAGATAACAGAAGGTCTAGAAGAGTCCCCTAAGGCCTGATGGCCTTGAGGTATCTTATAGGGTTGGTAATTACCATATTAGTTAACAATGTTGACACTGAACCCTTAGGGTGAGTGGGGGCATAAGGTTGGTACCACATTTTTAGAATGGGTTTGAAATTACGGGATCTACCAAACTAAATGAAGGCTGTTAATATTTAAATTTAATAAGTGGTCTTGTCATCATAACCTGTATGCACCAAGAGGAATAAAAAAGACCAACCACCAGTGATGTCTAATGAAAAAGAGAAATAAGACATCATTTGAGAGAAAGTCATTTTAACAATTATGTAGGTTGAATCAATAATAGGCTATAGGAAGGATAGAATGATTTCCAGTATTTCCCAAAGGACCTTGTTGTAGTATACCTGCATGGTTTGCACCATAAATTCTGTTGGTCAAGTCCGAATAATGCCCGACACTTCTTTGGAGCATTTGTATCTGTTAGCACAATGTAAACACACACAAAAATACAACAAAATGGTGGATACTGCTCATCTGAATGTAATGTCTTAACTATAACTACCTATACGAATTGGACTTTTATTTGGTAATTTCCCCCTCATTCCCATTGCATACACATAGAGCAACCAGAAGCTGCCAAAGTGGCTTTAAATTGACCACCCAGTGAAAGTTCAAACCCGGAGACAATACAGTGATTTATGTGGTCATTATGGAATGATAATAATAGGGAACCTCTTGAAATTATGTGTATTGATTAGTGTCAGGTACTGTACCAATATAAGTGAATCTCATAATCCAGTCTGAATTCATACTGGGCATTGCCAAGTTACCAATGAAAAAAAAAAACAGGATTTATAAATTTGACACCCAAGTACCAAACAAAAATTGCCAGGTAACAACTATTTGTCACCTTAATAATGACCATAGATAGCTTCATGGATCATAGTCATAAAGTTATAATCAACACAGCACCAATTGGCTCAAAACTTTTAAAATAACTATAATTGACAACCAGAACTAAACCTGGCAAACCTGCAAAATTATTTTTTTTTCATTCAACATTAGATCTTTATTAATTTAAAGAGTAATGTAATCACCAATCAGCAGTATATTGTAACATAGAATAATAATAATAATTCTAATATATTTGTTTTTCTTATTTAGTTACATGCTGATACTGTATATAGTCTACTTTATTAATTGATTACTTATTATTTGATTCAACATATTTGTTAATTGTATCCATCACTAAAATAATTGAAATTTTTTTTTTGAAAGAAAGAGAAAGTATCAACGTGTTCACTTCAACAGGTTTTACTTTTTTTTTTAGGATGTTAATCAATGCAACTGAATGCAAAGGAGAAGCATAAAGCAGTTTAGTTAAATAATATAGTGGACGAGGACCCAATCAGCTCACAGAAGCCATACAATGATAGACATATGAGTTGGGTGACTGGACAGTGGGACACAAGCAAAACCATTACTACTGAAATGGATGATCCTCTATGCGTCACAATCCAATACCAAGTATATAGACTACGAATTTCACTTTAACCAGTACCTGACACTTTGACATAAGTCCAACAGGTTAACGATTGAATGCACATTTACGACAAATTGAATTTGGGGGGCAGACGTAACTTTACCATGCCTGGAGACCAAGACACCAAAAGAGGTCTTGCTCATCTCTCAGACTAACAACAAGATAAAGGTGAATGCTATAGGCAGGGAGTGGAAAAATACCAAATAAAATAGGTGAAACCAGCCAGAGCAATTCTGGGAAGAACCATACACACCTGCAGGGGCCGCACCAGTTATTCTGCTGATCAAGGCCAAAGCGCGCTCGGCATTTCTTAGGGGCGCTCAGGTCTGAATGAGTTCAAGACAGAAGCGAGCAGAAAAGAAAAAGGAAAACAGAGAGATAAAGATAAAAAGAATAAAAAATAAAAAAAAATCAATGAACTGTTACTAATTGCAAAAGGCGTAGAAATTCAATTGAAAAAATAATCACATAATTAATGAAAGTAAATGCTATATTTTTTTGATGGCAGATTAAAGCTGCAGTAGCCCGTTTTTTTTTTTTATACTGTGTTTAATAGGGATTCCCTAAAAATTTTCTTAAAGAAAATATTTTTTCACAAATCTGTTTTTTTTTTTTTTTTGAAATAAATAATAAATAGTAAATAGTATCAGTACATAGGAAAATTGGATTCTATATGTAAATATTTTTATGAGCTATTCTGTATTCATAAATCTGATTATAACATACTGTTTGTATAGGTCTTACATGGGTCACATAAATAGTGGACTGAATAATAACACAGCCACAATAGGGATTGCAGAAGAGCAACCAAGCTATATTCACAAGAGGGTTCAAGGTTTGCATCCTTGTGGATACTTTGGGCAGTCTATGCCCATCACAAGACATTTGATCATGTTTTACTCCCATCTTATCTTTTTTGCCCTGGGATATTGCAGCTTTGTAAAATGCTCATCATTCATTTATTTATTTCTAAAGGGGGAAAGTATCAACTTGTGTAAAGAAAGAGAAGAATGGATAAGAGCAAGCAGACAGCAAAATGAACATGTTAGCTATTGCTATGAGGCATGCTTTTGAAGCACGATGCTTAGCATGGTTTCTGGAAGCAAACAAAAAGCAGAAGGTACGACATGCTGTAGTGAAAACACTTTGTGAAAGCAATAAAAAATTAGATTAAGGAGGTTTTTCTAAGAATTCATTTTTTTTTTTTTACAGTTTTCGCTTTTTTTTTTTTTTTTTGCAGAAAAAAAAGAAATACTGCATATTCCATTGGCACAGTTAGTGTTTTGCCAAATAGTTTGGTAAAAGCTTTGAAAACAGACTGTTATGAGGAACACATTACCTTGAAACATACAGACAAATAATTAGGATGCATCAAAGAACGTGCTGGAAAGCTGAGGCATGGAACTTTTAGAATGTTTGAAATATGATAGGAAATAAAAATGAATAACCCGTCCACACTGGCAGGATCACATGGCTTCCATGTTTGCTTCTGGAGGGTGTAACAGTGACCCAAGTAATGATATGATACTGCCCACCTTTAGCAAAGAGGGTGATACACTTAATGTTATTATGTGACCCACGTTGCAATGCTCTGGCTTCTGGCTTGGTGTCTACACCAACATTATGCAATTTATGTACTTATTTCATAATGGCATCCCAGTATAGCTGGGGTACGTGTATATTAAAAGGCTAGATAAACTAATCTCTGAAAATTAGGAGAAATACCGCTAAAATAAACATGAAATGGATGTTATTAAATAAGTTCTTCAGACTTCTACCAGTCATACTTTCAGGCAGAGAGTGTTTTTTTTTAATTCATATAAAATGAGGCATTATTATAAAACAAATTAATAACTTACATTTCCTCATCCACATTCAAGAATAGCCCAGTTTTGTTTTGTTATGAGTTTCCTCTTTTCTTCTGCAGACGTGGCTAATTGGATGGCAGCATCCACAATATCCAAAGCTCTGCCCGTTAGTATGTATTATAGATGGTTGAAGAACCTATTTAATGCATGAACACTGTCATATTCTGTCAATATGATCTCATCTTTAGTATGGAACTTGATCGCCACTTTCGCAAATTCATGCTAAAATACATAAACTGAAATCTACGCTGCTATGATACTTTATTTTTAGGGCATCATAGACTATATACATGAACCAATACATGGCAAAGGAAGCACTTGTGAAAAATACAGGCAAACCATTCTGATTGCATTGCTTAAAATGCACATATGCTCTCTGGACCCATAAGAATCCCATTTCTCCAATCATTAAAGCATTAGCTGTAAATTTGGTTACAACACGAAATATTAGACTAATATTTTAAATAGGTATTCCTAACATCTATTGGGGTCAATTGAAAAGTTACTCCTATCAGGTTATCCCCTCTGTATCTCCCTAAAAGGGTGTTGCCATTTTAAACTTGGCACAAACCCATATGTCTATCTGGCTGCCCCATGTGGGAATGACTTACAGTCACATGAAGACCTAGCATCATTACATTTCATATACAGTATAATCTGTTTGGACTTATTCATGGTACATATATGAAACTAAACACTCAACACACTCTTACCAATTGCATATTTTGCTTTTTTAGAAACATTGTCATGGCTGTATAGGGTCGGGATACATCATAATACAAATCACATTATTGGCCCAATATTAATAGAGGCTTTAAAAACTGGACACCCTCTGAGGAAGGTCATCAGTGTCAAAACGTATAAGGAGTAGGCTGTGGCTGATACAAGGAGTAGGCTGTGGTTGTTGTAAGGAGTAGGCTGTGGTTTTACAAGGAGTAGGTTGTGGTTTTACAAGGAGTAGGTTGTGGTTTTACAAGGAGTAGGTTGTGGTTTTACAAGGAGTAGGTTGTGGTTTTACAAGGAGTAGGTTGTGGTTGTTACAAGGAGTAGGTTGTGGTTTTACAAGGAGTAGGTTGTGGTTGTTACAAGGAGTAGGTTGTGCTTTTACAAGGAGTAGGTTGTGGTTTTACAAGGAGTAGGTTGTGGTTTTACAAGGAGTAGGTTGTGGTTTAACAAGGAGTAGGTTGTGCTTTTACAAGGAGTAGGTTGTGCTTTTACAAGGAGTAGGTTGTGCTTTTACAAGGAGTAGGTTGTGGTTTTACAAGGAGTAAGTTGTGGTTTTACAAGGAGTAGGTTGTGGTTGTTACAAGGAGTAGGTTGTGCTTTTACAAGGAGTAGGTTGTGCTTTTACAAGGAGTAGGTTGTGGTTTTACAAGGAGTAAGTTGTGGTTTTACAAGGAGTAGGTTGTGGTTTTACACGGAGTAGGTTGTGGTTGTTATAAGGAATAGGCCATGGTTGTTACAACAAAAAACAAAAATATTTATCTTGTTTTATTTCAACTTTGTTTAGCAAATAACCAGAACATATATACAAATTAGGTAGTAAAATGTAGGTTTATTTAACTGTAGGTGAAAAATATAATTGTCTCCATTAGAGAGAACTCATGGTGTTCAACCTCTTGTGAGACGAATTGGTTTGCAAGTCTAAAACGGATTGTATATAGGTCAAAAACCTATCTGTTGGTTGTGGTTAGGGGTATACTAGTCATTGCCATATGGGGCACGGAGGATCATAATAATTATTACGCTTTGCTCATTAACAATATAACTTTATGTGTGCTTTATAGGTTTGTATACACTAGCTTCATATTTTAAACACTTAAATATGAGCATAAAAAAACAATCACTGATAATGAATGCTCACATTTATTCCCTGCAGCTAATCTCCTATAACCTTGTGAAAACAAGTGCCCCATATCTATTTAAATACTAGATAACAATCAGGATGGTTTTTATTTGAATATTTAACACTTTTCCCCATTTTTTATTTCCTGTTAGCAGTCAGTTGCTGTTAGCAAATAGGTTGGTCACAAAGACAAGCAAAGAAATTCTACATTACAATGCGCACAAAAATACTACTAATATTCCTTGAATTTGCAGTCAGATATTTGGTCCTGTCACTTTGAAGGTTCAAGTCTTAAAATTGTAATTGTTTGAGATATTTGCAATATTTTGCAAAATCTCTTATTGGAATGAATAAAACATAAGTAGCAGATAATCAATTACCTACCATCACTACGGTGTAAAGAATCCCAGTCTGGTAAAAGCAAACTACACTATTTTCCTAATGGTTTCACTAACATCCCACGCCTAAGTCCATATTGATTGTGGGTATGCACTAGTTTCAATGTATAGTGAAGTTCCTTGTGAGATTCAAGTAGACAGAGTCCTGCTACAATACCCTGACTATGGATAGTTAACGTTTTACCCATAAATGGATTCCATTACATAAGGAAAGAAATATCCTCATGTTATTTTCTAAGTTAATATATTATGCTTTGTTCTTTAGTTAATACAATACAGTGTAGATAACCGTTATTGTTGTACTAAAAGATAATTTGCCTACATGCCTAATTCATACAGAGATCTAAATCTGTTATTACTGTATAAAGGGTGGTCAACATGGTCCTATGAGGGCCACCAACAGTCCTGGAATTCTGGGTCATTCTGCTTGTGTATTGAGATTATTTCTGTTTCAGTACATTTGTTTGGTTTCACTGATTTTATTTATCACTAGTGCTCAAGCAATAAAATATTGACATTTTGGACAATTGACAGCCTTGTAGGATTCAGTTGCCGGCCTTGGATATTTATTTTTTTAGCAAGGTGAAGGTAATGCTCTCCTAGCATATCACCAATCATCATTGTGAGAAATCTTAATGAAATATTCAAGGGTTAGTGTGGCTACTGTTGGCAAGACTAACTCCCATTAACATTGCAAGCACTCACATACTTTGGTAAACCATGACCAATATATCAATGAACTAAAACACAGTGTCTCTAATCAGTTGCACGTAATCTCTTAAAGCAGGTAAGAGGAAGATTAAAAATTAAATTGCAAAGCATCAGTATGATATTAAGATTTTAGTCTTTTGATCAAGGGCATCCAGAAGCTGGAGAAGCGTGAGATTGCCATGCCAGGGAGTATTGGTTTTACCAACGTCATCATCATCACCAATGCGCCACTACACAAGAACAAACTTGCAAGCTGGAAGCCAGAGCAACTACGTCAGGGCACCTTCTTTAACAATAGCGTACGCTACATAAGTATTTTTATTCCTATCATCTCTCAGAAGAAGTGGTTTATGTTAATAAAATTATAATGGTAATAAAAAGCATTGTCAGGGAAAAATAAAAATAATAAAGGAAAAACTATAGGAATAAGTCCAAAACAAATGACTTAAGCACCTGTAATCGGAGGAAGTGAAAGGCAAGGATTTAGGTAACATTCGTTGTGTTCTGAAAAAAAAGAACAAATTATACAGAGTCTGGACATGGTCAATGGTATATAAATATATATCAGATTGTCTATGCAGTATTTTCAATGTCATAGAACCGCAAACCTCCTTAATGCCTTAATTAAACATGAGGTGGATAGGGAATTACCACTTAAAGCATGCAGCAAAGCACACAGGCCCAGTGCACACCCAAGCACACACACTTGCACTCACATGCATACATTTACATAAAAACCCACACAATTTACTAAAACAAGCTAATGGCTGGTTTTACAACTATATATTAAATATAACATTATCTATCAGTGCATGCACATATTATTTTTAACATCTATAATTTATTTAAACAGCATATAAGGGATTGCAATCATAAGGAAACATGAATTAAACTAGAGGTGAGTTACCAAAATGATCAGACTTATAAAGGGATTAACATAGCGCCAATGCAGAGGGTCAAACGCCAATCTGGTGCTAATGTCCAATGACTCACACAGAGATAAATGCCAGAATGGAGTTGGAAACCCTACAATAACCATATCCAAAATAGGAACTGTGCTGGTTTGGCGCCAATGCTATGCTACAGTATGGCAAGCAGCTGGATTTGAGGTTGTACTTACCATTGGTCTCTCCTGGCTGCTTATCTCTTTTCCTCTTCTTCTTCTTGCCCTAGAGAAGGCACACAATGAGGGCAAATATATTTATTAAAACCCTTAACACAGCTAAGTTAATTAAACATTCTCTAAAAACAACAACATTTATTTATTTGCTTAAGTCTAACTCCGGGCTCATCCTGCCTGCCCATGGGAGGGATTATGGAAATATCTATAAACAAACCATCATGAATAGCACATTATACTCTCAACCCTTCTCCCCATTTATAAGCAGACATAGTGTACAATCCTGCTTTCTTGAGCTCTTACGATGACCCAACCCCCTTACAGTGTCATTCTTAGTCATATCTATTTTTCTTTCACTTAACCCTTTAGTGAGGATTAATAGGTAGAAGAGACAAAGCCAACAGACGAGACAATTTTGATAAAATTATGTATACATGATCCATAATAACACATCTACTCACTGCCCTAAATTGTTACAGTGGCTAACAAATACACAGAAGCCACAAAAACATAAAAAGCTTTTTTTCAAGACCTATGAGCTAGTATAATATTATAAAACTGAAAAACTTGCAATATTTGTGAGGTGTACTTAAGGGAAACATATTTCACAGGGATAGATCAATGCGGCTGGAGAAACTAAATACCAGATACAGTGTACAAAGACCACACACCTTTTTCACCAACAGGCAAACATCAACTTCATTATTTTAGCACAAAAAAGTATGTACAACATAAACTCTAGCATAACAGAAATAATCGGGTCATAAAACAGTGTGAAGTGGAATAATTTTTCCTGCATGAATTAAGGGACGTGCAATTTGAGCACTTGGTTTTGGCAAGACTGAATTCCCATTATTCTACTTTACACTGCACACAGACATAAATATATACAAGACACGCTTAGTAGCATTAGGCATTGGATTGTATTTCCAAAAGAAACACACAAACTGGAAATTTATTTTTATTATTTACCTAATCACATTACATTATAATTCAGTTTTTTAGACGACATACTGATATTTTTGATTTGAGCTAAGGGATTGGTATATTAATATTTGCCAAACAAACAGGTAATGAATTAAACACACTGCAACAATTTGTAATGGAAACTAAAGATATTTAAAGGTACACAATATTTACCTAAAATATAAGGATACTAAAATATGTTATGTACATAATAATGTGTAGAGCATAATTACTATATAATTGGTACTCTTCTTTAAATATACAAAGTTATTTTGTATGCTACCAATGCTTAGAACTTCTTTTACACTTCCTTAAATAAACTTCCTTTACAGTTACTTAAAAGTAATAATGAGTAATTAGAGTAACCCTACAGGGCTACACATTATTAAAGGTGACAAAACCATGTTAGCCTTATTATAATTTCACACAATTGTTTGATATACTTTAAAAGATGAAGTTGAAAGGCTAACTTTAGCACAATATACATTTAATTTAATTTAAAGGCCGCTCTACAAATAAGTATATACATAAAGTATCTTAATACGTTTTAGGTGATAAATGTGTTCCTTTATCCAAAGTAAAAAAAAGTACAAATATTGATATTATATTTTTGGGAAGATTGGATTGCCTGCTACAAGGGGTCGCCCCTTTAACAGAGGGCCGTGTCTAAATACATACCATGTAGTGTTCTGTTTTCTTCACAGGCAATCAACATTACATTCTACAAGTCTACTAGGGGGAAAAAATATCACCTACATAGCCACCTACATAGTTATCCCGTGCCGACCAGCCCGGGTAAAGTTGCATGTGTAGCTGTCGTTCCTTCCGTGCAAGCTCATAGTATTTGGCTTGTTCTTCTCTTGATAGCGCGTGCCACTGTCAGCCAGAAAATGTAGGAAAGACACAGATTTAATACAAATTCAAGTGACACTGCTTAATCTTTCAAATTTCAAAATATTTATCAATATTCAATAATGATTATATGTAGGTATTGATGGGTTTCAATTTAGGCATTTACACCAAGACTTGGTAAAAGTGGAAGACATATATGCTGTCGTAGGAGATACTTAAAAGCTTTTTTTTTTATTTGCTCACAGATACTTTTAATTTGTAAGGCACCTTTAGATATTTCTTTGAAAAAAAAACATTTTTTTTTTTTATTATTTAATATTTATTTAGGGACAATATTTTTTAATGTTATTAAATAATGTCCTTTGCAAAAATATTATTTTAAAACCAGTCAGCTAAAACCATTTCTGCCAGACAACAATGGAAAGTTGTAATTTTAAAAATCTTAAAAAAAGTCTGCTAATGAAGCAAAAAATGCACTGGTCTCTTTTATATACAACTTATTACACAATGTGCAGCTATAGTATAACTAATAAACACCAAATGTAGGATAATTTTATTGGAATAGTCAACTGAGAACTCCACAGATTAGCTCTCAGTGGCAGTAATTCTCAGCTTTAGTCAACAAGGGACTCTAGCAGACTAGATGTTAAAGATATCCCTGCTTGAGCACAAGTTGGTTAATCACAATGTGTGACTGGTTAACCCACCTGTGATTAAGTAAGGATATTCTTAAACCCTAGCCTGTTCATTGAGCAGTGTGAGCAGAGAGCTTGTGGTCTACATACCCTTCGGCCAAGGATCTGATTGATGGCTGCACTCTCTTTTAACGTACACTCTGCTACTACTTTTGCTCTCATTTCCTTCATATATAACATGAATGCGTTAAGAGGTTTCTTTATGTGTGGCTTCTTCTTTTCTTCTTCTTTTTTGGAATCCTGATGTTTTCTGCAAATGACAAAACAGAAGGTTAGAGCAACGCGACCCTAATCTCCTGACTTAGGTGTGTACAGAAAGGGAAAGTGTATTTTGACAGGGGCATTATTGAGATGAGACCTCCCACATCCAATTGTTTTTCTATTTCCCCTATTCACTTTACCGTGCAGATAAGTTTCCTACTTGAAAAAATGTTTCATAGAATGTCATAGAAATTGAAAGGTCTCACTTCTATTGTGACTGTCCCCTTAGACTTGGTATGTCACATAGTAATGTTATCAAGTAATAAGTGTGCCATAAATGAACATTTTAACTATGTCATTAATACCAAACCGGAACATTTAATGGATATTACATTTATAAATAATTATATTGCTATCTGATAAAATTGTATGTCAAATATATTTCCTTTTCCCATCTATTTTTTGTACCACGCAATTTATGCCACCATCATACCTCTCCCCTCACCCATATATTAATGTAAATTTTCTTGCTTTCATTTTATGCCTTTCATATTATTATTTTTTTTGTGGAATAGCCAATTGCTATAATGATATTTCTCTCGTACGTCATATATCTACATCATGTGTAGTCCACTTCATATATCAAACGTTCCTTAAATGGATCATAGTGCACAAGGATACACCCCTATGCACAGCCTTTCACTCCAAAATATATCAATAGCCTGCATGCATATAATATGTACATACACATTTGTTGCAAGCATACAACACATGATCAAATACTCACGAGCTGTGGAGAGATCCCATGTCATTCTGGGAAGATTCTTGTTTGACTGTAGGGTTCACTATGGCGGGGTGAGGGATTCCAGTTGTGTGTAAACTATGATGAGGCGGCACCATGTGTGGAGGAAATCTAGAGGAGAGGAAGCTGTGTAAATTGTCAGAATAAAAATGAATTAAAGGGGAGGGATGACATGTTAAATACATACAAGTTACACACAAGCAATGTAATATATTAACATTAATTAGCCATAGATATAATATAATTATTACACTGCTATTAAATCACATACACCCCCTTGCCTTCATTAAAACTTTCTGCCACACATTTTAAAGAACATGTTTTATACATTACAAAAACGTTCAAAATTATATCAATTTAAGAAAATTAACACTAGACAGGCAGGTAAACAACGTGTTTCATCCACATTCATCTTATCAGTGAGTTAAAAGAAGGTGTAAAGACGCATGGACACACTTAACTGTATTTTCTTATCTAATTTACATTAAAATAGCACTATATGTAGTAATGCTGACTCCCATATTTCCTGTATTTTATCAGAAGAGGAAAAAAACAATCCCACAGTTTATTTTTAATGTTCCTTTTTATTATTATTATTTATTTTGTTCGTAACTCGCCAACATATTCTGTATCGCTATATAAGAGTAGGTCGAAGTCAAAAACATATCAACACATTGCAAAAAAAGGAATCAATTATTTACTTTTTGGGACGTTTCAAATATGATCCTATAAATCCATGCTATAAATGTCTGGAGTATGGTAGACCATAAATCTCAGACCCAACAGTCATCAAGGGTGTGTCTAACAAATATACATTTTTGGAATTAACGATATGAAACCAAATCCCTATTGTCTCCATTGGAAATCATACTCTTTTTTTTTTTTATTTAGACCCCTAACGCATTTGTCTGATACATTTTAGGAAATATTCCATCTGTAATGTCATGTACGGGAGCTAGAATTCATAACAATATTAAAATACTTGTCTGGTCAGGAGTAGAGATCTAGAGATCGGAGACAGAATCACACTGCTCATCTACTAATAAGGTCTCATCTTTGGAAAGCAAGTTTATATGGAAGTCACCGGTAATAACACGAACCTTCCTGGGATATTTGGCATTTCAATTGATGTAAGGCAGCAGTGTAATTATTAAGTATAGACTGTAAGTTTGTGAGTTTTCCATCTTGTGCCGGTGCTTTAGGGAAAGCTCTATCTACATTTGATTTTAAACTCAATGACCGGGCCCTCCATTCTTTTGCACTGTGTTCAAATTGTATTTTCCTTGTACTTAACCCCTGTATAGCGCACAGAATATGTTGGTGCATTACAAATAAAGGATAAGCACAATATTAGCTTACTTCTTTATGGCAAGGTCATGCAAGTTCAAAGGGGATGAGTGACACTAGCCTTTATATATATTAACAGTATAAGTGTAGTCTATTTTTTCAGCATGTGGCACTTCAACACAATGTAGGGTAGATAAAATAAGCTGTGGAAGGGCGGCAACTGCAAGTTAGGATATAGACATCACTACCGTAAATGATTTGCAGCTATACAGAGTATTAATACTAATCTTTTGTAACACGCCAACATATTCCATAGCGCTATACAGGGGTTAACGTACAAGAGAAAAACAATATTAACACAATGCAAAAGAATGGAGGGCCCTGTCTTTGGGAACAAGCTCTATGTACTTTTGATTTTAAGCTCAGAGCACCGACACAAGATTGAAAACTTGCAAACTTACAATCTAAAGGATGGGTTAAACCTTACTCTGTACTGCACTGTTATCTCAGTGTGATACACAGCTCAGTAAGTATAGTTTCACACATGGAGTTTCTGTACAATGTAGATTTAGACAAGGATAGATCTGGAAATGGCGCTTAATATGGCACCAATAATGTGCTACATCCGTAAGGTAATTATTGTTGCAGCTTACGCTATTGCCGTGTACAGTCATGGTGCAAGTCGTGTAATGCACTTGTGAGGGCAATTTAAATAAATATAGTACCTTGAAAATGTTATGACCGAGCTAATTAAAACCCTCCGTTCACTTGCATTGTTTTGCCTTGTACTTAACTCCTGTATAGCGCTATGAAAAATGTTGGTACGGGTAATAATAATAAATTGTACTGAAATAAGTTCCGCCTTGACAGTTCTTGAGTGCAATATATTATAATCTGTAACATGTCACCTTGACAAAAAAATTAACCCTTTGCCAATGCAGGGTGTGTAGTAATAGGGCATTTATAATGCTTTGTTCTTTATTGATACAAATGATGGTAGTCAGTTTTGTTATTGCTGCACATTGTTTGATCAATGGTTCTGCAGTGTGCACAAGGAGTTAACAGCGCGTATAAATAAATATTTCAGTAAACATCCTGTGTATCTTACATGACTAGGTGTGCCCATCTTCCTGGTGTTGTGCATTGTTTTTATAGCCATCAATATTCTGCAGGATTGTAATATGCACCCTAAAACAATCCTTAACAGCTCATTAGATACCCCTGTCTGCTTTTATGGCTCGGAGCCACAATATAATGATGAGCGTAACTTGTTAAGGACATCTCATTTTTTGTTCTTGGCTGTCTCCGGGCTCCTGTCTTCCTCACTCTCATTTCGCCTCATTGTTGACACGGTTCTGTTAAGTGTATGTCATCTGCCTGCCTTGATTTTATGCACAAACAGTAGGATGCATTGCTTTCTGCAGCCATCCAGCTTTGAGCTGCATTAGGTTTGTCATTATCCTCTCGTTTTCCCCTTGCACTTGTAACATTTCATCTATTCCTGCTTGGTTCTCTTCTCTTTTTTTTTTTGAGCCACGGTGCGCCCACATTATGGTTTATACATGATCTGGCTCCCTTTGAAGCCAGGAGATTTCATAGCTGCCCTCGTCAGGAGAAGTGCCTTTCACCAATTTAGCATGCTGAGGGCCCCAAGCTCCAACATCTCAATCGAAAGGGGGTCACAGGGTGCCACCAGCGAGTGTCAGCAAGTGCTGTTTAATTGCCAATCTAGGCTTCTCCATGGTGTTTAAAGTATAATGACCCATCACTTAATTCTGAGAAGCCCTGGCCCTGCCGCTGAATTGAATGAATATCAAAGGCTAAGTTGGAACAGGGTGCAGCGCCTACATTTGCTTTAACTGTCATAAGTATAATGGACCTGTACTTGTGTCAGCCCATTATCACAATAATGTATTTAATTTGCTGTATACTTTTTAACTAGATACCTTTCATACAACCCAGTTTGGATGGCAGCCCAAAAAAGATCCCGCATTGTATGCTCATTAAGAAGAAATCCACAAACATACCTCAGCCTTGTTGTCTTCAACTATGTCCTATTGTCTTAATACATTCAGATACGAGCACACGCAGCATTGCTGCACACCGATTACTAATCAACAAGTTGTGGAGCTATGAAGGAAAACTGGGACAAAGGTATATATGGGAAAAAGCCAGAAGTGGCTCCTAGGCTCCCGGGAAATGACTAACTCCATGTATATATATATATATATAGAGAGAGAGAGAGAGAGAGTGAGAGAGACAGAGAGAGAGAGAGAGACAGAGAGAGAGAGAGACAGAGAGAGACAGAGCGAGAGAGAGAGACAGAGAGAGAGAGACAGAGTGAGAGACAGACAGAGAGAGAGACAGAGAGAGAGACAGAGAGAGAGAGAGACAGAGAGAGAGACAGAGAGAGAGAGAGACAGAGAGAGAGAGACAGAGAGAGAGACAGAGCGAGAGAGAGTGAGAGAGAGAGACAGAGAGAGAGAGAGACAGAGTGAGAAAGAGAGACAGAGTGAGAGAGAGAGAGAGAGAGAGAGAAAGAGAGAGGCGGTGCCCGGGTTTACAAGGAGCCCAACTTACACATAAACCCTACTTGAGAACGGGTTCCCAAGGCACAACAGTACGGATCTCATCCTTAACCTAGAGACATATATATATATATATATATATAAAAATGGTGACTGCTGGCTCCTAAATGTTTTCAATAGTATAATGTATCTCAATAAACAGCTTCCTTCAGGCTTGTAGAAAATAGTCTATATATATATATATATATATATATATATATATATATATATATATACACACACACACACACACACACACACATTATGCACTAGTTGGAGTAGAGAATGTAACAGAAACCACCAAGTATATTAAATAATTAATCACTTTCAGACAGGAAGACTTTCTATTGGAACAATATGTGTTACTAAACAAAAGGGCATCATTTGGAGTAGAAGGGTATGAAGTCATTTATAGAAAATTTAGAAAATAAGCGCAGTGGGTCTTTAGCAACATTACAGTGAGACAACCCAAGAATGTCTGGGATATGCATATGGATGTCTTGATGATTAATAAATCCAAGAATTGGTAGATAAATAAAATGGGCAAAGTAGATGGACCTACTGGTTTATAACTGCTGCCAAATTAAAAGTCAATACACACTGGTGGACTGTATCGTAAAGCAATTTAAGATTAGGAGACGGTTACTATAATCTCTCTCTGTGATACAGCCATAGTATCCAGAAGATAGATCTCAATGTATAAGCTGCAATATCTGGGCCATGTATAAATATCAGATAGTTATGTGTTCAAGATAACCAGAGAGATTGAAAACAACAACCGTCATGGCATGTGTGTTACACAAAGTGGTTTAGTTGGAGCCAATTAGGGCACAGACAGCTTTGAAAGAGAAGGAAGACGCATCCTGTGATCTAGAACACACAGCACAAAGCAATACCTCGGGCTCTAGAACTGTCAGGATCCAAATCTGTAAACATTTTATTTATTTTAAGAAGATGCCTCTGGAAATTATAAGTGTTTATAGTATTTTTCAATGCTCCAGGTACAATCTGTCATCCATACAACGTCTTATCCATCCTCCTAGGTAATCCCAATGAATGATATAGGGATAATGGAAAGTATTTGCAACATTAAACCAATACAAACGCTTTCCATCACCCCTTTAATATTATAGCCTAGTTGTGTTATTATTAAAGATAAAGGACTACTCTAGCCAATTTTTACTTTATGGTATTTTGAATAACAAAACTGCAAAACAAGCAAAATGTTTTTATAAAATAATAAAAAAATTACGATGAGCATTTATCCCTTCTGTCTGAACAGGGTGTGCCCTTATAATCAGAGCGACTTAATAAGTCTAATTAATCTCCATGCAGCTTCTTCCTGTTATTTCTCCTCCTAGTGGATTCTTATCTTAGCGAATAACCACATACATTGAGCAGTGTATATTACTGTAAGTGCTGTTATAGATATGAGACAATAATCAAGTTAATATACTACTTGAGACCAGAGTGAAAAAGTGATTTGGAAGAAGAATTAACCAATTACAAGAAAGCTGCAGGAATATTATTTAATTAGGTTCAATAAACTAATTTTATCTTTTAAATTAAATTTAAGTAACATTTCACACACACATATATATATATATATATATATATATATATATATATACACACACACACCTCATCATGCTTACTAAAAGATATATATAAATATATCAGAGTATTGCAATATTTGTGTGTATATGTATATATATATATATATATATATATATATATATATATATATATATACAGCAATTATTTCATATATGGTGGGCTAAGAGTGATAGAAGCCCTCCACCGTACAAAGTACAGTAGTACAAATAAGGAATAATACATTAGTGATTCCACTTGAATGTCTAAA
>CM050171.1:113075489-113110489 GCA_027410445.1 Discoglossus pictus
TAATATTCTAGATAAATGGTTTTAGATTGTAAGCTCTTTGGAGCAGGGACTCTGTTGCACTGAGTGATGCCTTATATGTTTATACATCTCATAATTTATTTTTACTTTTTAAATGTGCCTATTGTATGTTCTCTACTTTAGTGCAACTTTACAAATAGCGCTCCTGAAAATAATAACACTTAATAAATTAAAAGTAATAATAGGAAGTGAAGATCCCACTTAATATACCACAAGCTGTTTAAAATGCAATTTATAATTGTAAATGGATGAAAACATGTTTATATATATTTACTATTAACAAGGCCGTCTGCATTATTATCATTAGTAGTATTACTCCAGCTTTCTTGCAAGATTACTTATGGGTCACACAACATGCAGCACATCTCATATACATGACATTAGCACGTGCACATACAGCAGGATCTATAAGGTGTATAAAAGAAGAGGAAAAAAATAATGGAACTGCTTACTGTGGTACTAACCATCCTAGCGGATGGGGGATCTGTCCTACTGTGCCCGGCGATAGAGGGTAGTAAGGGGATATATCCGGAGGGTGTGGGGGCCGTGGAATTCCTAAGGAAAGAGAAAAACATAATATAATATTCTATAATACTCTGTAATCATAAAACAAAAAAACTTGACTATACTGAATTAGATGTACTAACAAAGTTTAGCCATGGCTTGTTAAATCCCAGAAGCCAGGAAGCCACGGCTCCTACTTGTTTTGCTGGCAACTAACTTCCCATTTATTATACATGAATAATCATTGGCTGGCTCCTAAGTTTTCTCCAAATTTATTAAACTCTGCTTTAAAAAATCTTATATACCCAAGTCCAATGATGTCACTGGTGTGTACAAAGGATTGTGGGAGCAGTGGAGACCTACATAGGATGCTTTCTGCAGCTCGTTACCTTCTGTAGAGAGCTCTGATTCCTAATGTCACTATACCAGGTAATGTCTTCAAAAAGTCCTGATATTTTCGAGATTTGTGAAAGTTTTAGAACATGATTAGTTAGATATTGTTAGGAGGAATATAAAACAACCACATTGTTTCTGAAAGAGTTAAAATGTAACATTGGACAATTGTTGATACAGGTTTTAAACTTACTAGATATAAATAATTAGCGTTACCAATTTCTAACAGTAGACGTCTTACAGAAATCCAAATCTCCTGATGTAAGACATCCTCTCCCATAAGCCTTGGCACATTAAATCTGATCTCTCCCTGGTACCCAATGGTTTACTGCACTACTACAGCCTGGAGATGGGGTGATAACCAGGCAACCTTACTCTTAATTAATAGTCTACACCCTAAAGCATTTTAAAAATGAAAACCTATACTACCAGCAATCTCTTAATATTTCCAAATTATTTATATAATGGGAATCAAAACCCCTGCAGTAAATAGATTTGTCTAGTTAAACAAATAAAAAAATGAATCAAAGGATACCTGCAAAGGTGAGAAATCACTCAACACACCCGCCAGTCATAAATACGTTTCCTATTATTTTGCTATTACTTTTAATTAAAGCATATTTATGAATGCATCATATTTTAACATGCATACATTATTTAACTTGGATTTTATTGCAAGGAGGTGTTTTCAAGCTCAATAAACCTACATTAATGGATATCTTCTTTTATAATATTGGGCTGTACTTATGAGTATTGTACTTTGGCTAAAATGTTGATTTTACAAAGACCCCCACTAAAAATATATTTTAAATCATCTACTCAAGTTTTAAAGTCCATATTTCTTTTTATTTTGGTGACAACCCAGTTGACTGCACTCCTCCTTGCAGTGCGGGGAGCTCAGTGATGCTCTTCTGCAGAAGACCTGGCTCTAAGAGGATCCATGATGGGTGCATGAATAAAACAAGAACAGCTGCAGGGTGCACTCAGTGGAGGAGAGATGTAAAGCAGGGGGAGGGAAGGATGGCTGGCAATGACATAAATAACTAATGAAGATGAATACTTTGTTCCACAAAAGACAGGTGGAATAGGTAAATCCAAAGGCATGTATGGAATGAATGCAACGGATTCCAGTCAACAATGGTGGATTAAGCATGTATAAAATCATACATCTGGCCTACACATGTCTTATTGACTTAGAAATGTGTACTTTGCTGTATGAATGAGATGTATAACTGTAAGTATTACCAATAGCTGTAAACAATATATTATTTGTATTAATTTTATGTGAAATGCGGAATGCACTGCTTTTGCAATTCTTCTAATAGTTTTCAAAATAAGTGATTGATATTAAAAATGATGGGCAACTTTACATAAAGTTAAGTGAAGATACAACGCTATGGCATGAACACTTCACAATGAAAAGTATCCAAAAAAAATATGTGCTTCTAGGGTTATAATCCTATATGATGTCACCAAGATAAATGCACTCAATATTTAGATAGGGAGAGGTCCAACAGTGTTATATTGTATGATCAACAATTGGAATGCCAAAAGCAAAGGGGGTGTACCTGTTTTGGGATCCACATCCCCCTGTAAGTGTGGTGGAGGGTTCCCAGGTGTAAAGTGCTCGTTGCTGTAGGTGATGAGAGGCGTAAGGGGGTGGACATGGTGTGGGTGCTGCACAACTGGCACCTTGTTAGACTGTAAATAGAAGAAGACAATCAGGTTAGACTCAAGATATCAAGTTGTTGACAACATTACTAAACCATGGCAGCCAATCCCAAGAACATGAGTTATAAGGTGATATATCTACATTTTAAAGCAGTAGGTTTGTAAAACAGACCCATTTGGTAACAATATCCAAACCCAAAACATCCATGAAATATGTATTTTTCCACCCAACCACTTAAAGGGAAAGCATGGACACACAAAGTATTGGTGATGACCAGAAAATGACCCTCTATACAAAACTGTTACAAATATCACTTATTCTTTCTCTATAAAATACTAAGAATATTCTATGTCTGTCTGCTAAAAGCGGAAAGTTCTTTACCAAGTATTTGTGGTAATTTCTTCACAGAATAACACTGCAAGTAGACAAACAGCAGATATGTTGAAACATTCCCTTTTATGGACTTCTGAGTACAAGTTACCATTGTTTCATTGATTGGACGTGGGAATTTAATTTCCAGGAACACAAATAAAATGAATCCCTCCAGTTTTAAACTGGCGATGCCATGAGGGGCGGTACATTATGAACCTTGTTTTCTGGAAACTTACCACATTCGCATGTTTAGACACGACAGATGAATTCAATTTATTGTCGTGGTAATGAAAACGAAACTTATGAACAATGTTTTGCAAAGCTGGGTAAAACATATCTACCATTAAGAAGAAAAACAAGGAGAGTAAGCTTTAGCTAATCTGAAGATGGAATTATTAAGCATCACGTAATGGTTAACTTTTTAAGGTGGGTGCTAGTGCTTATGTATAGCAAAATGCTTACGGTAATTCCTTAACTGTTTTTTAATCAATCACTTCCACTGAAATGGTAGGATCAACCACAAGTAAGGAATTCAAACCTGAGGCTATCCTGAGGCTTAATTGGGTAGATACTATGGGCAGACAGGACGGGCTATATATGTTCTGATTCTACGTAGGCTTTCATAGGGTGCAAGAAGTTCCCCAACTGTAGAGCCAGGAATCTAAAAGTTGGTCTTTTCCTCCTCCTCCTCGCAGTAAGATACCCCACCTCCTCTTCCCCCCAAGCAATTTTCTGCTGTTATGACATAAAGGCGAAGCATGCTGAGGCACAAGCCAAACCGCTACCCCTCTGACTCCTTGCGATTCACACCCCTTTGTGATGTAAGTCAGCACAGCAGGGTACGCTGAACAACTGCCTTTACTAACCATCTAAGGCCAGCCCCACTCAACCCCAGGATTTGTCAATGCACACCACCCCTTCCACCTTAAGTCTGCAGCCCTCTTCATACGGAGAGGATCTAAGGAGCTGCCTTGTATTATAAATGGTATTCAGCAGAACTAAGATTTCTTTTTATATCCACTGCTAGTCTGGATCTGTCCATTATTCAACTTTCAAAATGTTCCAATAACCAACATAAAACTCAATTTCGCCATAAAACTTCAAAACAAAAACTAATAGCACTCTTTGAAAAAAATTAGAAGGTCTAAAAGAATACAAAAACAAAGAAAAATCATCATCCTAAAAACAAAGTCCACATTTTTTGGAGGGTTTTCATTTTCATTTTTCCTTAAACCAAAATTTCCAAAACAACACAGCGATGTAAAGACGCTTGCCCTGTCTGATTAAATTCTGCTATCCTGGGAGTAATCCAATTCTAAAATCCCAAATCCCAAGGGAGGAATTTAAGTAAAATCTTACAAGGCGGAACATTTAACCAGATTAGGTGCCCGTGCAGATACAGCACTTGTATAAACCCACGAGAAGATTAGAGCTGGAGATAGAGCCTTTATTTCCATAAGTGGATGGTATTAATGTCAGATGAGCAGAGGCCCAGCTTGACAATAGTTAAATGGAGCTATTTGCTCAGTGCAAATTGACATATTTAATATTAACACACAACATAAACAGAACACTTTAAGAATTAGTAAATTTGAACTACCATCATTTTTCATATCATTTAATTTTACAAGAAATAAAAATAAAAAGCATATTGTAAATTTGAAGTATAAAATGCATAGTTATGATTTTATTCAAAGTAAAGTGAGTCTTATAGGCCAAAAACTGTGATAAGGACAGAAAGATGTTGTCTATGTATTAAATGTTCCCCCGGATTGATCATTGTTATTTTTCCATTTTTATAACAGACATCGTTGTTACAAATACAAGAAGACAGTAATTGAGGAAAATAACCCCATAATAGTCACATAATAATGCTGTACACAACAACCTTTAAGACACATGTGGCCAGCTCCGTAAAGTAGTGTCGATCTCCTATATAAGAAATAATATTATGGTTTCCATCCTGAATTTGAAGGAAGTATGCATGCAAAAAAAAAATGCCAAACTGTTTATAAAACAAATAAATACAAACAATGGGTCGCCGTCCGTTTGTTTTTTCATGCGTTCCTGTTTATCTTATTTTCATCCACTAGTATAGAGTAAGTATGTTATATACTGTCTGAAGCCACCTCCCCAGAGCCATATGTATCATCTCAATCCATATCACAGGATTTCTGGGTGTATTGCGCCAGGGTGAGGTAATCAATGACATCATAGAAATGTAGGTTTGATGTTGACAAACAGTAAAATGTTTTCTTGTTTTCATCTGGTCACTTGGCAACATAATGGGCACTAAATCTCTTATGTTGTAGTGTTTACATGATGCCGGGAGCCTGGCATACAACCGTACAAACTGGGCAAAGACCATAAGGGAGATTGTATATATAAAATAATATACCAGAATGCACAGGTAGGGATTACAATATTCTGACCACCTTTAAGTAAATTGGGTTCTCATATTAATTTATATTTTTATGTTAATATTCAAGTGCTTCTGTGCAGTGGCTCCTTCACTAAACAAGGTGGGTTTTGTTCATTTGATTACAAGAAGTTTTTAGTAACTTGAGTTTTGTTCTATCTTCTTTGCTGTGAGCTATTTAGATGGAAACAGATTTTTATTTTTGAATGTTTTTTTTCTAGAAGGTCATATATTACAGTGTGAGAATACATTTTTTATAGCTATTTTAAACACTGGACACTATTTACCATAAGGCATTTTCATTGCTAAAAGTCATTACCACAAATTCAGAGATGCAAGAACATTTCATCTCTCTTAGTCATTGCTTTATTTTGCTTTCTTGTTCTTAAGTGCATTTTTGTTTTTTATTAGACTTGTCTCATAAAGGCAGGACCATTTCCAAGATTGTGCTGGTCCAATCCAATGCATTGAAAAAGGCCACTGTTACAGTGTTGCAAGAACCAAGCTGAGCAGGTGACACGTCACACATCTTGTGAGATTTGAATTGCCGTTATAAACTCAAAGTAAAGATTAAAATATTAAGATCCAAAATATTATTACCTGTTTTCTGGTTTATAATGTTACATTTTGGCTTATCTTATATTGTAAAAGCATATTTAATTACTCAGAGATCTTGGAGACAGAGTACACAATTGCACTGTGCAAATCTTTTTGTCCATGACACGCGGATTTAATCACTGACATGAGAGGTTTTCCTATTGTGATATGAGCCCCCCCTAGATCCTATATTATTCTATTCACTAAAGTAATCTTTACAGCTAGTGATAGTCTACATAGAATAACATAGGAAACAGTAATAGCCCAAAGTCTTTTTCTGAGCATGTTCAGCTTGTCAAACTAGGAGTCTAGAACTAAACAAATGTATAATTACTCAAATATGATATATATATATATTATATAGATATAAGTATATTCATTTATAGAAAATAATAAAATACCAAAAAATAATGTATATGTTAACAAATCAAGCTGCATCTTTCGTGAACCTTGATGTTTAACCCTGTAATGCCCTTGAGAGTTCTAGTATGTGATTTCATACTCATGAATATAACAGAAAAGGGGTGAAGGGTAATTTATTACAAATATTTAAATCCCACCAGATTACCACACATCTGATTCCATTTACAAGATTATTTGAATGAACAGGAGGAAGACAAGTAGTTAAAGGGCACTAATGCGGCCAGTGATCTCTGAGAAGAAGGGCATGGTCCCAACCAGGCCAGGTGTTCTGTAAAGAGTTTTTTTTATTTCTGAAAAAGATCCTTCATTGCAAATGCCTGAAACACCCAAAGCTCAAGCTGA
Organism: Discoglossus pictus; assembly: GCA_027410445.1. Classification (NCBI taxonomy): domain Eukaryota; kingdom Metazoa; phylum Chordata; class Amphibia; order Anura; family Alytidae; genus Discoglossus; species Discoglossus pictus. The sequence goes on from CM050171.1 coordinate 113,082,230, forward strand.
GTGCTCTTAAAAACCCGACTCCAGTTCCTGCGCTGTCCTCCCAGTTGCCAGGAGTGTAAATAACTGAGCTAACCTTCCAAGGATGAGTGCTTTGCACATTTCTGTGATATATGGAGTTGTAAATGGACATCTCATGTGGTCAAAAATGCCTGGAAGAGACAGCTATACTGCACAGAAGAAAGGCCAAGGATCAAGCGGGGTCTGGGGGGTGTTATAATAGTCATAAACCAAGATACAAGGGGCCAAGTGATGCTGTGAGGAGCCTAAGGGTTGGTACTGGTTTGTAGCATCCCTTTACAGGCCTGTTACATGGACATGATTATCAATCGATAGGGTGGACTATCAATATAGATGACAGATAGAGAGGAATATTTTGGCATGATAAACCCATACTTTCTTTAAAATATTATTTTACCACTTTCCTTAGAAGATAAACAACTTCTCAACAGATCAGCCATATAGGAAGAGATTGCCCTAACCTGAATTTATTAGTATAATTGATCTAAGGTAAAAGCAGAGTCATGCTATAGTCCAAAACCAGGAAACCAGATGCAAGCGATCTCATAGCATGATAGAATCCATGTTTAATTAACTAATAATCAAAGAAATTAGTGATATATATAATGAAGGAGTTCATAAATATCTTCATATTTTTTATTGAAGAAAGGGAAAGATTAAAAAAAGCATCTTTAGGGAAGGCAAACAATGTGTTACTTTGCCAAATTCCTTCACCCCACCACAGAGCACTGCTGTCAGCCCTCGAAATACAATCATTACTTCATGCGGAGGAAGCCTCCTTGCGTGGCCTTTGACCTTTGGAGAACACTTGGGCTTCATGTTCTGCTGAGCCCTGCAGGATGTATTCTGCCTCCCTATTAGAACTGGCTGCCTCCTAATTTGGAACGTGGCAAGTGAAAGATTAATAGTGTACAGGGCTCATCCTTGTCCCAGCTCTGCTTTTCATGGTGTGGGGCAGCGTGTAAAGGAGGGAGAAAAGGTTGCCATTCACAGCAGAAGCCCATTAATCATCGGCCAGTGGAAACAAGTTGGGCTATGGCTCTGTCTGTCTTTTTGCCCTGTCCTCTTCAATACCCCCTTATTGCTTCCTTTTTCAGAAAAAGTGTGAGAGAGCCTGAAAGTGCCTTTATGAAGGCAGTACAATGCAACAAAAAGTAGCACAGAGGAAGGATTGTCAGGGCTTGTTGCCCGTCCCTTCATGGTGGATGTAAAAGGTCTGTGGTAGTTTTGAATTACTAAGCCCTCCTGGGGCTGTGCACTATGTGCTAGCAAAGGGAGGTACTATTCATGCCAAAAGTATACATTAAAAATAGCTTTATAACTCGCACCCCCTGCATAGCTGCCTTTCTAGATGATTTCCAGAGCTTCGGGCAGGGTGGTGGGGGCCGAGCCCGGCCTGTACACACTTTCTGTACGCTTACAATTTCAAGAAGAAAATACAGCAACATGCACAAAATTAAAACGAATGGTTCAGAGGTTCATCCTTTGAATGTTTAGAATTTTTTCCTGTTTACCGAGAGCGGGAATACTCCCTGTAATAGCAGAACATCACTCCAAGGGGCGGCCATTTGTAAACTGCCCTCCCCCAAATATTTTATGTCCCTAGTAATGCATTATTTCTGTAATAGATCCGTACTTTTGTACACTTGTACGCAAGTTCTAGCGCCAGGAGCCTACCAGACCACACTCATATTTAAAAATATTAACTAATATTAACTAAAGAAGATTACTACTAGGGGAATTCCACAATCACATTTCAGAATGAAAAAGTCCAATATGTTTTAAAATGGACTATTTCAGTGCTTTAGCTGCATGAAGGGGCAGTAACAAATTGCATTGGACTGGCAGATGATGACCGACATGCTGCCATGTTATTGCATTTGGCAGTTACTGGGATCTAGGCATGTACAGCACATTGAGACGGAGATCCGGACATTTATAAAAAAAAATCGCCTCAACAGGTTTTCAATAAATAATATTTCAGAGGAATTTGGGGTAAAGATCAAATGCAGTTTACATTGATAAATAGATAGTGACAGGGATACTCAATGTGGAAATATATAATATATATATATATATATATATATATATATATATATATTATTACAGGAAGAAAGGAGTGAGGTTGGATAAACTCTTGATGGATGGGGTCCTACAAAAATTAGAACATCATCAAAATCATATATGCTGTATGTCTATCTTCATATATCTATTACATTATTCTCTCTCTCTCTCTCTCTCTCTCTCTCTCTCTCTCTATATATATATATATATATATATATATATATATAGGAAGAGAGAGGGAGGGGGAGAGCTGTATCAACAAATTAGATAATCAAGTTCGTTTATATTGGATAGTAATATTTTTTGGTAACTTATTTATACTTCTTTGAAGCTGTGCATGCTTGTTTCATAGTAATGCTATGCTTATTTTGAGTGCCAAATTACTGATTTTCCAGGTGTGTGTATATATATATATATATATATATATATATATATATATATATACACACACACACACAATGACACACATATGCTTGTTAATTTCTTATGGGCCAAGGTGCCTGGGCTCCTGAATGTTGTACTTCTGGCCCAAGTATCCTTATGAAGGACTTCCTTCCATACTCAGGCTGTCTGGCTCCTATAATATCATTCTGGCTCCTAACTGTTAGATATTGTTCTCCACTTTTATATAAATGTGTGTGTATATATATATATATATATATATATATATATACACACACACTCATACACAAATATACAATTTCTCCACATTTAATCATAAAAATTTGCAAAATGTGTCATATAATTTGGTAATATAAGAGGAGGCCTAAAAGATATACAGTACAGGCAAGTCACATTTTTTCTGTGCACCCCACCTGGCCACACTGTTCCTTTGCCTGCTCGGTCTAATGTTGCACATACCTGCCTGTCCTAAGCAAATTGCCTACTGCACCCCAGAAGAGGGGATGAGGGTGACTGCGGGACAGCGCAGCTTCGACAAAAAATCTGTACATTACACTGAAAAAATGTGTCATTATTATATTGAAATACAATATGACTCTAGTTCAATATATATATATATATATATATATATATATTTTTTTTTTTTTTTTAAAGACAAATCTAGGACTGTGAATTAAGGCAAACTATCTGTTATTGATCATTTTGGTAAAACTACAAAGTATGTATTTAACAGCTAAGTCAGTCAACGCTCAACTTATTGATTAATATGTTACGGAAAAAGAAATAAATTATTCATGTGAAAGGCAATAGCATCTCTTGTTCTTGTCCCAGCTGTAAAATATATTGCAAACCTGTCCTAATCTAATAACATCTCGTTTCATGTGTAATTCATTCCTGACTGTCCTGGAATGTGAGCTCCTATTTCATGCTGCCTCCCCCTCACTGTCTGACATCCAGGTATATACCTATAGTATTTTACACCATACCCAATTATCATAGTGCAGAGCAACTAATAGGTGGGGAGGAAAACACTTGTTAGTAAATAGATTAACCCATTCACACTCAGGGAGACAAACTGTGGATATTGCTGCCATTTCTGGAATTTGTTTGCATTTCACATGTGGTTTAAAAACGAAACCCCATATTTTGGATTTACTGGCCCACAATGGCTGCTAAATGTTGCATTGAAGTTTGCATTACAGAAAGGATTAGGTTTATACGTATAAATATTTATATAAACATAATGAAAACAGTGTTACTTTCTTATATTAAAATTCCCACACTGATTTTCTTCTACATATGTGATTGTACCAATTTATTTTTCCAAGCTCATTAATTCTTCATCTTGATTTGTACTTAAGACTTTGGCGTTAGACCCTTTATTTACGACTGAGACACAAATTTGTATTTATTATCACTAACAATACATAAGGTAAGCTCACGCGCAGCAGTAATACCAACACGGTTTGCTTTTGCTATTTTGTGGCATAGTGGGTGCCTTGTACAGACATTTAGGGATTCATGCTGGGATACAGAGAATCAATGCACAACAGTCAGATTGTTTTCGGCCCAAACTTATTAGCCCCTCGTATTATAATAAAAAGGCAGTGAATGATATTTACTTATGAAAAAGAAAATAATAATAATATAGTGTACCATGGGCCTATGTTTAATTATTACTCCTATGTAATTAGTAAGTTTAAAAAATTTACATTTCTAGTATATATATATATATATATATATATATATATATATATATATATTCCTGTATATCACTAAAGAATCATTAATTCTCACTGGCAATATTTAAATATAGAACTGTATATAAATGTGAGTCTTCTAGGGAGCCTATTTACTGAAGAATATGTCCACAGAATAACATAGGAATTGGCAAGGATTCAGCTTAGTAAATACAGGCCATAATGCTGATAAATCAGCACATTCTCGTTATCCAACAGATCTCCTCTGTGTGTGTGTTCTCTCTCTCTCTGGGCTTTTTGTGAATGGCGTTGTCTTACAAGTAGCCCAAAAAAAATGATGGGAGTGACAGGACTTGGTACAACTTAAGGCCCCGGATAACATGTATATATATATATATATATATATATATATATATATATATATATATATATATATATACATACACACACATATATATATATATATATATATATATATATATATATATATATATATATATATATATAAATACACACACACACACACACATATATATATATAAATAGACATTTATATACTTATTATTTGAGCATGATCCCTTTGCAAAAACAACTAATTTTGGGGCAGTTCATAAATAAATGGGTACAAAGCGTTTTAACTCATATTAAGCCAAACATGGATGAATAGTGAGAAATAGATAAGATTTTTTTATTAGATGCCTAACCTATACGCTATAGAGGAAATGTATAGGGTTCTCATATTTTGCCATAGTAAGTCAGAGAGAGGGTATATATAGCATTACAAGTCTAAGCACCTGCGCTTGCATACACTTATTGGTAACTAAAGTCATAAATAAGGTGGTTATATACTGTAATAGATGGGCAGCCAATACATAGCTATGTTTGTAAGATAGGGCTTTCCCATGGAATAACCTCACAATTCAGAGGCCCTAATGAATGCATGTCTACATCCCTCTCTAAATGCCATAGTTCATTTGATTTATTGTAGCTTTGATAACCATTTATATTCATTAATCCATCTTAAAATATGCTTTAAAAGCCTTTTTTAACAAATAAATAATATAAGCAGCAATTGATACAAATTCAGCAAGGAATCCGAATCCCCAGAGATCTGTGCTGCAGAACTGGGGAGATTATAATTATTATTAATAATTTTTGACACTTTACATTTAAAAACATGAAATACAACAATGGTAAACATATCATTGTGTATACTACATTAACCCTTTGTGCTGCTGCATCTAAGTATTTCATGCAGTTTTTATTACGCTTATAATAATCCATTATGTCTAGAAATGGACAATTTGATTGTTTTTCACCAAAAGGGAGTCAGTGTATTTTTTTATCCACTGGGGGAACTAAGATGTCTCATTCTAAGGAAATAGTTCAACAGGATATTATCACTTACAGTCTTCATTTATGGCCGCTGAGTCCCAAAGAGCACTAACCTTCAGGATATTACATTATCAAGGACCATTCACTTGATTTTTGACCTAACAGAAGCTAAACGGAATAAATAGAATTTCATGGGAGAAACCCAGAATAAATTTAGCAACAGAAAAGGTATTTTTCCTAATCACTAGTATTTAAAGTTTAATCTTACATTCACCATCATAATATTACAACATTGTAACACTGGGGGTTGGGATTATTGTACTCCATTAATGCAATATGCAGATTACAAATGGAACTGAAATACATGCAATATATATTATTATTTGTAAAATAAACATCAAGATACTTTTAGAAAAAGAAAATGATAATCTGCTCTGCCTGTCAGCAGGGAATAATATCAGGCCTTTGTTCTGATGGCAGGTACTTTCATTATGGAGGTAACAAATTAAATTCGGAAAAGAAAGCTAGTGCCCTATCTAACAAAAAAAAAAAAAATGAAGCAAGGTTATGGATTAATTGATATAATTTATGGTTTAATGGGCACATTACAAACATATATTTTCACAGTTAAAACGAAAGAATTCGGAAGCTTTGTTATAATAATAATAATAATTGATTGTCCTGGCAAGCTGTGCCACTAGGCTATGCCAACTAGTTGTAGGCCCCCTTCTTCATCCAAAGGGTTAAATTATTTTGCTGAATGCCACAGCTGGGGGGCACCACCCTAGTTACCATTCCCATATATGAATGGGATAAACAAAGTAAAATGAGTTGAGATGTTTAAAAATGGCAGGTACCCAACAAAAATAAAAAATGGAATCACACATAAATTCAGTACTCACCCAGCAGTTAAAATTGACGTGCCAGTTGCCCAGCTCTTGCAGCAAAGACAATCCACAAGCTGGCAATGCCTTCCTGTCACTCGGCATATCCATCCCAACCAAAACCGCATCCCTTGTGTACATAGCTTTGTATCCACCTAACTCCTAATACTAATGCTCTTCTGCGCTTCACTCACTCTGATCAATATGGCACAAAATGCTTTTAATATATTTACTCTAATCTCTTACTTGGAACATTTACTTAGCCCCCTTCCAAATAATATAGGCTCAACAAAACATGGTGCCCTCTGTTCTCACCGGCCTGATGTTCTCTTGTGATTCAATATCCATGTTTAATATCTTGAGGATTTGTATTATCTATTACCTCCAGACCCAGCCATTATAAAAAAATAATTAACAGCCTCTGGATTTTAAACATTAAATATTAAAATTGCAACAATCTTAGCCCCATGCCTGCCCTTGTACACAGCTAGGATGGTTGCAAGCCAAGGGTGCAAAAGATGCAGCGACAATTGCACAGGTAACATCAAATATTTCACAGGGAAAAAGGAGCAGCGACTGGAAGAATCCGCTTCAGCAAAGTGTATTAGGCAGCAGCTACCTGCTCCTGTGTTAAATGCCTGAGAACAAATTTCTTAGGGACTGGATAAAGGAAAAAAGGTTTCGCTGTCACTCTGTCATAAAGTGACACTGGATGTGGCCTGTGCAGCTAGGTGTGCTCCCTCTTGCCTTCCTTCAGCCTTTTTTTTCTCCTGCCCTACCCTTCACTCTGAATTAAATATCATTCTGGTTTTAAGTGACCAGTAAACAAGACAATACAGGACAAAGCTTTTGTTAAGCTGGACCCCAGTGGCCACACTAGCGCTCAAAACCCTATCCCACACACGAACAACTCTATACGGCAATTGTTTGCAGGCTGCTGACTGAATGGGAGTGCACTGGGGTTTCAAGATGCGTTTGTGGGCTTTAGCTATCCAAGCGAAACACTGCCCCAGCTTTCATACTCAGGCCATTATCTGGCAGCACTTAATTGTGAGATCTTAAAGTTATACAGAGGAACGTCCCAAAACAAACATCAACTCAACAGAAGTTTTCTAAACTGTAGGTCACTCAACTAGGACATTTAAGGGGATTCCCCAATACTGCAAACAATGGTGCCCTCATTCACAATACTACACTGGGAGAAACAATAAGAACAATTTGAGTCAGTTTCTAGAGAGATAAATATATTTAACTATTTTTAGATCACCATGCTCACGTCTTAGACAGAAATCTTGACTTGCAAGAACAAACATTTAATTGGCTGCATACATTTTTATCAGTCTCCTTTCTCTAATGACTTTGAAAAGATTACTATGTCACTTTACGAAAAATGATGAACTCTACCCCACCAATTCTGGTTGCCCTGCATTTATCTGGCCTCCAAGTGTCAGCCAGAAAGCTTTCAGGCCCCTAATACCAAAACAAAACCCAATAAATTCCCTTTACAAGACAGCAACAAAAGCAATGAGACTTCGGTTTGACAAGTAAAAAAAAACCAACAACAGGGCAGCTAATTGCCTTCCCTCCCTCTATTCAGAACGGCCACCACACTCCAGCAACTGCCTTTGTAACACGTGCAATTTCTTAAGTAAACTGAAAGTCTGCTGGCTGGTGATGGACAGTTTCCAATCGTTTAGCAACAATAACCCATAAAGTGTAGCAAGCCGGACTGGCATTCCCAGTTGAGGAGCCTCTACTTTGTATTCCCCAACAAGGGAAAGAAGACGAAGAAGAAAAACCAAGAAAACACTCAAAAAGCAAGAAGAAAAGAAAAATCAAGATGAGCAGATACATTCCAAAAAAGGTTGAACTTGAGTGTTTTTTTTTGTAAGAGGTAACATGACAAATAACCTGCTTACAATACCAAAAAAAGACAACTCTGATCACAGGTAAACACCAAAGCTACTCGTAAACATTTAAACGAAAAAGACAGAACGGATAAAAGAGAGGAGAGCTAAAATGTTCCATATACTAAAAAGTTATTTTAAAAAACTTCTACAAAACAGTAAAATAATAAAGAGGAGAAATCTTTGTATCAATAAGGAAAAAAAAAGTAAATTTAAAAGCTAAAACTAGTTGTGGAACATAAAAACATAGCCAAACTCCTACAAACAAATTCATTATATCATGCTAAATTTGGCATTAAAAACGTATATAAAAAAGCCAAAAAATTGCAATAAATTCATAACAAATATCCAAATCAATTGAATAAAAAAAAAAACGTATACAAACAGGTATTGATAAGATAAAATAAAGGTTGACAAAGGATGAGCTAAGCTTACCATTTACAACAGTTTTATTTTTGGTGCTTCACTCTGCCTGCTTTGGAGCATGCTGCCGCTTAGAGTATTCCACGCACCGACATGATGGGCTACTGTATACAGAATATTGCTGCTCATTCCACAGGAGGGCAGCACCCTACCCTCAACCAGTCAGAGCTGTCAGATACAGAGCAGCTGATACAGACAGAGCAGGCTTTGCACACCAGATCTTCAGTTAAGATGCTCAAGTTCAGGCATTCAGAGAATTATCTCGGTTGGTAGGGAACAGAATAATTACTAAGATCTCCCCAATTCAATGACGGTCCTCTAATAAAAGCTTTTTTTTTTTTTTGTTATTCTCTAGCTCTCCCCTCTCTCCACCCCACCTTTCCAACCTTATGAAAAAGAACAAAAAGCAGATATATTGCCTCCCGACTTGGCAAATATAAAAGGCAAAATCCCCGTCTCTCCAAAGTTTTCTAGCCTAGCGTGGTGAATCAGAGTTTCTGTGAACACTGCCCGATGCAATAAACCAAAAAATAAAAACCTCAAACGATTTAGAAAATTACAAAAACATGCTAAACTAAACAAAAAAAGAAAGAAAGAATAAAATAAAATAAAACAAAAAATATCTTCCTACTTTAAAGTGTTGATAAATGCATGCGCCTGGAGGTCATTGCATTCGAAGAACTAGCAGAGTTTGAAACCAACATCCTGAGCAAATTCATCTCTGGTTCAGATTTGAGAAAAATAAGAAGCAAAACATGCAGAAACTTGAGGTTGTCTTCTCTAGAAACGATGGGTATCCTTGCAAATATTAAACCGCCACTGCGCCTCCAAGCAGAGGGGGGAAAGAAATGACTATTGATCTTCAAATAGTGATAATTGAAAAGATCAAAAAGATTAAACAAAATCAAAAAATGTGCTGACTTACCATGCTATGCTTTTTTGTTGCAACTTTGTAGAAATTTCGCTCAAAGAAGCTGCATCGGATGTGTCAAATTTTTTAGCGGGCTGTGATCGTATTATTTCCGCAGCCCTGCCTTCCAATGCTTCAGAACTTTTCCCCCTTTCTCTTTTTTGTTTGTGGTACCTAGCTTTTTTTGCTAAAGACTTTAAAAGCCTTCAGCTCAGCAAACCAGCACAAATTATCTTGCCACCTTGCGCAGCTCTGATGCTTTTGGCCGCTAACTTTGGAAGGCCTTTTACTACTGCATCAAAATTAGCATTGTCAAAGCACTTAATGAATATTAATATTGTATTTGTCATTGGAGCTGGTCCGTTGCTGAACTCCGAGTCATCCATCAGGGACAAGATTAAGAACACAATTATTTCTGACTGACAGGGACCAAATCTGCTAGATTTTTTTTTTTTAAACAATTCGGGGGGGAAAAATACAATATCATCATCTTAAAGGTGTCTCCCAGGGGACTAGGGAACAGATTAATACGCTTTTAATGAAGAAGAGATCATTATGTGTGAAGTACTAAGGAATAAACTTAACTATTTCGTTTTGAATTCTTTTGGTAATGTAAAGAAATAATACCATATTTGTTTCTAAATCTGCCTTGAGTTTTTTTTTTTCCTTTCCATATTGTTGTTTTAGAAAGATTTTTTATGAAGTCTTTCCATTTCACAGAAGAAGAAAAAAATTGCAAGAGGAGAATGAAGTCCCATTTGGGTTAATTTTCTATGTCTTCACTTCTCTTCTTGCAGTGCAGATAAGACAGCACTGTAAATAATTCCTACATAAATTTGACAAGAAACACCTTTATCAGCTCAAATTCTTTTCACTCTTATTCCCCTGCTCCCAAGTGGTGTCTTATCATACTTTCTTCTAGATGAACTGTTACATTTACTGAACTCTTAAAATCCTTTTCTCCCTCTTTTTTTTCCAGTGACATCTTCTACTAATAAACACATAACGAAAACATGTCTATTTTTGGGAGAAGGGAAAGGAGAAATAGGGAGCAAATACATAAAAACAAAAAGTCTGGATTTAAGTTCATGATATTAGGAATTTTGGTAAATAAAAACATGAGGATGGAAGCGAATGTGGCCAAAAAAGATTTGTTTAATAAACGTATTTATTCTAATGAGAAAAAAAATACGGAGTGCGTGTGGACAATGGTGCACGCTCACACTCAGAGTGCAAAAAGAAGAAAGCTTTCAAGGAATAGCAGGGAAGTATATATTAGTTTATGATGAGTTTGTCAACAATAATTTAACATGCTTATTTCATTCCGCATTCCCTCATTTCTCATCCGATAAATGCGTTTTGTTGGACTTTACATTTCTGTTTCTTTTAGATTTTCTTTATTGTCACATTTACATTTGATTGAAAAAGAACAGAGCACTGAAGATACAAAATGACAGATGTGGCAGCTAATCTGGCCAATGAATCGACTAGGTAAAGCTTCTATGGCTCCTGCGCTAATCTGCAGCTCCCACTGTCCAGACCAATGGCCCCTAATACCATTAAGAACCCTTAGATGAACATTCTAAATTGGAGGTTTGTTCCAGAAGGGTGTGAATTTGACCCCTGATGCCAAAAAAAAAAAATACTTATGCCGCACATACAGATGGTTTTAAGAAGGTAGAAGAAAAACACAAAAACAGAATTAAAAGCTTTTCTATTATCTCCGTTTCACAGCCTCGCCTGCCACCACATTTTCCCCTCCGCACTTTTGGCAAAATTAAGAAAAAAAATATTTAAAAAGAAAGTCTGTTCTGGGGATTAAATGTAGGAGCTTAACAAAAAAACGCGACGCGATTATATACAGAAACCGGCCACCATATTGTGTTTATTCAAATAATATCGGTTGTATTCTTCAAATATTTGGTTGGAAAATACATTATTTATGACACTAACACAAAATATAGATTTGTTGTACATATTTGAATGTTTAAAAACGTATTTTTGATTTGAAATTTAGGGGGGAAAATAAACAAGTCTAGATTATAACATGGCATTTTAAAAAATAGATTGTCCACATTGGCAGATAATTGGCAAATGATGAAAAGTGTAGATAAATTGGAAACAATATGAATGGGGTAAAAAAAAAAAAAACAACTTACTTCTTTGAAATACAGCAAGCTGTTTTATTTAAAAAAAAGAGTTTTGATTTTTATTGCAGAAATAGGAGCATTATACTAATTTGCCATTGATGTATAACTAGCCATTTGGTAATGTACAAAAATAACAATTCTGGTGGAAGCCGTAATCAGTACAAGATGCAAACAGCTCTAATGTTCTCACAAGCTTGGATTTAAGGGAACAAAACCTTTCTTTTAGCTTCATTTTATTAACACAAAGTCCTTAATCCTGGTATGAGAACGCAGGTTGGTAACTTCTAATGTCTCAAATCTGATTTCACAAATTATAATAACAGCCATTAAATACACACCACATAGTAGTCTGCGTCTCCTTCTCTGTTTCCCCCCTTCCCCAGCACGAACGCATCAGCACTAGTTTCAAATTAACTCTCCGACTTTGAAACTTATTGATCTGCTATTAAGACACTAGTGAACTTGATGAAATGAGTGCTGTAGGTGCAGTCAAGACTTCAAAGTCTCGCACAGCCATATAAAACAAGCGCCTTTGATCCTAACTCCGATCTGCAGAGGGTTTAAAGCCCAATTCTCCCTAAGCTGCCCTTCACACTCGTTGCTTCTGATGTCTTACCAGTCAGAGGCTTGATAATGTTAATAAAGCAAATTTTAGCAAATGATTTTTACAATGGCAAAAAAATAATTATATAAAATATATGCTTCTCTGTAATTTGATTTTTGAACTAACCAAAAGAAGGGAAAAAATATGTAATTGTAGCAATTACGGATTTGAAAAGAAGCCATGTGCCCAATAAAATTAGCAGAAATTCGTTCTTCAATAGACTTCTTTGTGAATAATTTGTTTCCTAAAAGTAGGTTTATGGTAGTATTAATGTGTCATTTATTTTTATGCTTTAAGCCCCTGAAGAAGAGGATGACACCTGATACTGTGCTATTTTTATAGCTTTTTTTGTAGCATAGGGATTACATAAATATTTAATGACATTTTAAATAAAATGTACAAGCATAGTTAGGAGGTTATTTAAATAATACAATGTATGAGCAGATAGCAATACATTACAAACATAATGCAAATAGTTAAGGGGCTGGAAACAGTTGTTTTACTAATAGGTAAAATCACTTATAGATCATGAAAACGTTCTTTAAAATGAGCAAGTATCAAAATGTTTTTATAAAATAAATCAAAGATTTAACAATATAATTATATTGTATTTCTATTTATTTCAGCTTTTATACATCTTCTAAATTTGTTTTGTTTTTAAAACACAATTCTAAAATAAAACTGGAAATACTAAGCACATCAAGATTAATTATTTTTGAACATATGTTAAATAAAATTATTATTGCAATTACAATTTTCATATAAAATATTTATTAGACTGACATTTAAGCATCTGTTACCACATTGGTATTATTTTTATTTTATCAAATACTATTTTTTTATATAATAAATTGAAATGTTTTATGTATTATGCAACAGAAAAAAATGTAAATTAACAAAAAAAATACATCTTTCTACAGCATTGATTCTGACTTTTGTTCATTTTGCTTGTAAGTACTACTTTGAAATATATACTTTTCTTGACAGTCCACTTAAGAAATCAGGGTAAAAATGCCCCAAAAATATATAAATAAATAAAATAAATATATTTTAAATGAAAAGTTCATGTCCCCAAAATATAAGTCAGTGTATAGTTTACTTTATTTTTTAAGTATTATTTTTTGTGTTAAATATCTTTCATTTTAAAGTAATATCTTTTGTGTTTTAATGTTGATACTTAACCTACTTGCAATTCCAAAACAGTCAACACTCGATTGTGACATTGTTCAAAAGGATTTCTTATGCCACAAGCACAGGAAAAACTTTCAGCAATTAGTGCAGGGAAAAAAGGAGGGGAAAGGCACATCGCTGGTTCTCAAAGACCCAGGCCTTGCGGCAAAGCTGTCACGTACAGAGGATTGATCAACAGGACTGCAATTTCTAATGGCATGTTGTCATGAAAACTGAGCAACGGGGAGTCACCTGCCTCACTCCTCACAGACAGCTCAAGAATAAGGGGAAAACAAAACGGGTAACTAGATTTGTCTCTACCTTCTGCAATCAGGTTTGGTTGAGGAACCAAACCCTCTGAATCATGTCATGCCTCCAACAGAATTATCCTACCTCTTCCATCAGAACATTACAGAACGTGGTACTTCCTCCTTCCTGCCCCCCCCCCCCCCCCCCCCACACACACACACACAATTTAAAAGAATTTTTAGAAATCAAAAAGATAACTTTTTAAAATAATTTTTTAAATCAACAGACTGGTCAGCACTTACCACACTCAGCAGAAGAATTTTGAAGTTTAATGGAAGATCCTTGGCGATACTCTGCTGTATGCCAGATAATATAATATTTCTTGCACTGTCCAAAGCGTTGCTAATTTGCTAACTATGTTGTCTCAGACTAATAATATTACTGGATTGTCCCTTTTAGAAATTGGAAAATAATATAAACGTGCCCTATTATTTTATTAGGTTAAGAGAAAATATCCTTAGACAAATATATTATTTCTAGGCACTTCACTCAGATATGTTGCCTTTATCTACTTTCATATAATGTAATATATTCATAATATATATATATATATATATATATATATATATATATATATATATATATATATATATATACATATATATATATGTGTGTGTGTATGTATATATATATATATATATATATATATATATATATATATATATATATTGAATGTATTATGAGTATGGGTTTGCCTATAAATATTCCATATGTTTACTTTGTGTGTGTGTGGCTTTATATATATATATATATATATATATATATACACACACACATATAAAGACACACACACACACACATATATATATATATATATATATATATATATATATAAACCACACACAAAGTAAAAATATGTAATATTTATAGGCAAACGTATACTCATTTTCTATTCACAAACAAATACAGTATATAATCTGGAGTATTATTATTTTTGATACCTTTTGTGCAACTTCAACCATCATACTTGTAAGATCACTGGATCAGTCTTCACTAATATTAATACCAAACCATCCATACCCAATCATTCTTCCCAAACACACACAAAAAAAAGTCAAATAAAAGTTAAAGAACTTTTTACATGGATGAATCTGAAGATCGCTCTCCATGCAAATCACGTAGTGTAACCTTTTATCGGCTCAGCCTCTGGACTCATCACTCGATAAAATTCTTAGCCTGCGGCAACAGCTTAACCGAGGGATGCAGACCAATGAAAATAAACCTCATTGTGTTTGCATTTCAAATGGCGAGAACGGGAAAAAGAAGCGCTAACTGATCACTACCCGTGGAATTAATTGGATATTCTGAGAATAATGTCTGCCTGATGATCCTTGGAGGCCAGGCGCTAGTCAAGACCGCAATCTGAGCGGTGGCTTCAAACACAGACCGCTTGGGGGTAGTGGACATATTAGGGTTTTAGCGTTTCTCCCTAAAGGCCTGAAAATAATCAGATGCAATGAACCGAAAGCGCTAATCTATTCCATAATTATACAGGCTGCAAATCCAATAAACTCCCTGATGTTACTGGAAAATGAATCTGTGAAAAAATGGAACCATTTTCAAAACGTTCTTTGTTTTGTTGTTGGAAAAAGAAATTACCATAAGATTGTACACCTTTATTTTGTTTTTATTTTTTCAATTGAAAAATATCAACTTTAGTCTTCATAATCTTTGTAAAAGATACAGCTAGAACCAGTGCCAATCCCTTCTCTATTGAAAAGGGAATTTGAGCTATTATCTTTAGGGCTATTGCATACACTCAAGTTATTAGTATATCTTTCCGTGAGACGCCCCCTAATCTAACCTTTTTAAGACACTTTTGCATTTAAACTCAAAAGAGCGTAAAAAATTAGCATTGTTGGTGGGCACTAGGCGATTGAACTAGGGCTTTGGCTCAGTCCAGAAAGAAAGCCCTCTGGATAAACAGAAGCCTGCACCACCTAAAAGAGCTCTAAAGACCAAAGTTAGAGGGGGAAAAGAAGACGAGATTAGGATCCTTCACCAAATGTTCCATCTTTCTATCGACCGCCGGCCTAGCGTGAGGTGTCAATTTTGACTCCAAAGAGAGCACACGAATTCGCAGCGGCCCCATTATGCAGTCTCTTCGCTCATTGTAGATTCCGTCAACGGAGTCAATCTTATTAACTTCCGCACTGGTTCACACATGACATTTCCTTCAATTTTCTTGCTGACATCAAAAACATCAATTAGCAGCTTGAAAATAGGAAGGAACGAATGACAGAGCCCGATAACGTCAACTATTTGAAGCCAAGGGTAAATCTATTCTGTGGTTCTGAATGCGTTCATTACAATTGCATTTTCAAAGCAGACCTCCAAATAGCAAAGAAAATTAAATTTATCATCTAGAAATGCCTAGAAATTGTTTTTTTAATCCTATGTCTATCTCTCCATCCCAGAGAGTAATACAAAGTATCGCAATTCAGTTTCATGATAACATGCCACAACTTCAATCCAACTTTCCAATATTCAGTTTGCAGTTTGTGTCATAAACTACAAACTTTGAGAATTTATTATTCAGATATGGCATTGACTAGATATATGAGGGTATATAGTATTTTTCAGACATTTGTTTTGCAACATGGAGAAGATGTAGGATATTCATTGCAAATTAAATTGTACCCAAAAGCAAAAAAAAAAAAAAAAAAAAGCTATGATTTTCAAAGCATGTTATCTTTTGAATTCATAACAGCAATCATTTACTGGGGGTACAGGAATAAAGAATGTTTTTTTGTTTTTTTTTAATTATAGAATGATAATCAACAAATGTAATTTTCATTAAAATTGAAAGGTGGAAAAATGAGATGAGATGCAACAAAACAAATTAACTTGACATAAAAAAATTAAATATTACTGCTAGTATGGAAACCGAATAAAAACCTAAGTAGGACAAAAATAACAACAATGTAATGCCGTCAGCTATAGTTTTTTGCTGATGCGTTGGAATAAAGAGCATCGTTTCATGCTTGCCTTACATCTCCTAGGGAGTGAATGAAAGCAACTTTAGTGACTACCAAAAGACACTCACTCTGACCTAATGCAAACAGAACGAGAAGTCACAGCCCAGATAAACAGATCACTTTCCACTAAACCATTGATTTTCTGATCTTTTGACATTTTTTTGGTTGCTTCCAGTCCCCTCCCTTGTATTTTCCGCAATGTCACCGAAGACAAAAATGTCTAAACAACAGATGACAAGGATATCTATTAGCTGTCAGAGCGATGGTTTCCCGGCATTTGCTAAGTAGAAGGGAGGATGCGGAGAACTGGTAAGAAGACTCAACGGATGACTTTGACTAATGCTCTAATCAGATTTCTAATAGTACGGGATCCTGCACAGGTGAAAAGCTGAAGGACGTCTTTAAATTTATAAGACCAAAAATGGCTTGTTCATTAATAATGAAAAAAGACATCAAAATAATTTTAACTGTCTTGCAATTAATAGCTTTTAACGAATACCTGTTAATTGGATAGTGGAGTTTTATTGATTGCATTTTCCTAGCTGTAAACATTAATTATAATAGACAAACCTGCCCTATATCATTTACAGATAAACAAGAGGGAATTCATATTGAAAATGGAAATAAATATTTTAATTTTGACATTTAGTTTTTTACTTCAATATAATGAGGCTTTTGGAAAAAGAAACAAATAAATAATCAAACACAAAAAGATATAATAAATATGTTTTGCTTTTTTTTTATTAATCGCCTTCTCTACTGTCAGATATAACTGGAAATAGTTAAATGCCATAAGAGATGTACCAGTTCTTAAAATGATTACTCAAACTGTGATGATTTTTACTAAAAATGAAACTTCATGTAGAAATATTAAATGTACAAAATTTTAACTAATTTTCTAAGTAAAATATTTATAATATGAACTATTTAATGGTATATTTTAATAAAGAAAATTAGATTTTATTTCAAAATATGGAACACATTTTTATTTTGCTGCAGCTTCTGCAAATAATAGTACAGACTCAATGGGTATATTTAGTTGAAAAATTACATTTCACCCTCAGGTAAGAAGGGAAGAAGACCAAGGAACAAAAAGAATCCTGTCTTTTCTGGTAGGGGCATTTGTATTTTTAGTAGAACGACAGTGCATTATTACCCATCTGTGAGAAATCAAAATAAAAATATCCAGAAGGTATCCTAAAGGCATTTTTTATTTTCTGTGTGTTTCTTATTTCCTTTACTTTGGTATTCTATAATTTATAAACTGATGAACCCTTTTCCATAGAAGTGGTATAGAAAATGCCACACACAAACACAATACTTAGCAGATTTTTTTTACTAATATATAATTGAAATTAAATAAAATAAATGCTTGGTAATTCTTTTACATATCTGTACTTAAAAGTCAAACTAAAAAGGCAAAATTTAGTTTTATACAGAACAAAGAAAATGTATTGTTATTCCTAACAAAAAAAAAAGACAGAACTTTCCCCAAAATTGATAATAATCGAAAACAATGGTATGAAAAAACGATACCCAAAGATGGTCTTCTTTGCAATGTTCTCACACTAGCTACTAACACATTTTAGGATGAATAGGGCAAATATATGAAGAGCAAAGAGGGGCTAGGACTTCTATCAACTGACCAAAGGTTGCTTGTAGGGGCCCTGTTTTTTCCTACAAAATATTAATCACAGATCACGCATATCGCTTTTAGATGCATCTCTCTTATGATTGATGTATTATTTACAAAGAAAATCAAAATCCTACACTGTTTAAGTGGCCCTAGACATTTTAGTTACATCATACACGATATTGGGAGGGACTGGACAAGTGAGGAAGGACAACAAATCAAATAAAAATAATAAAATATAGGGGAGTGGTAAATAGATGAATAAAAAAATAGATTTTTTTTATATTGGACCAGTGTACAAAGTAGGAACGAAACCCAACAGCAGTAAACAAGTTAAGGAGGAGCTAGAGAGTAATCATAGAACTAAATAATTAATATTTAAATTATGAGTGCAAACTGAGCTTTCATTACGTTTTTTTACGATTAAAAGAAAAGCAATAATTAGGCAATCAAAATACAGTGTTAAACCATGGTATAATTCTATAATTGAATGAAAAATGTTCTGTTTCGAGATAATATTAATATGAACGCAAAAGCTAACAGCTTGCAGACACCAATAAAAAGGCTCCTCGGGCTGTGGGGGATCTATTCTGTTTATTACTGGGGTCTCTGGGCCTGCAGGGGTGAACAGATTACAGAACCAACAATACAGATGGTGTTAAATTCTAAAGAACCAGCTACTTCACCTGTATTGTAGATCAGAGATATGGGAGGTAGGGATGTGGAATAATACAAAACCCTTTGCTACCAATTGGTTTCAAAAATATTTAAAAAAAGAATAAAAAAAAGCATGAAGTGTCTTCATACCAATGATAACAATTTTGTATTTTCCTTCCATTGTTTTTACTTTTAATCCGTTTTCTTTTTATCTAATCCAAAATGTATTATTATTAGCATCATTAAGCATTAGGAAAAAACAGGAATAATGTATAAGAGGACAACTATTTAGACACTTTGAATACAATGGTTATTGCTTGCACTGGTGC
Organism: Discoglossus pictus; assembly: GCA_027410445.1. Taxonomy (NCBI): domain Eukaryota; kingdom Metazoa; phylum Chordata; class Amphibia; order Anura; family Alytidae; genus Discoglossus; species Discoglossus pictus. Next base: position 113,101,703 of record CM050171.1, read on the forward strand.
TTAACAGATGGGACAAAATTCAACCTCATATTTCAACCAACATATCCTGAAAGCAAACAACTGCTTTCAAAGGTTTAACAAATATTAGCGATCACTGGAAACTAGATTAACGGAGGTCAGGCATTCAAGACCTTACAATTAACAGTACAAAATGTCTTAAACAGCAGTTAAGGGATCCAGGCATTGTAATTATATCAAACAGCCATGTAACTTGTGTTTTATTAATTCAATTTATCTTCATTTAAAGCCATGTGGGCTGATAGATAGTTATCATTAGAAATGGCAATCCATCGTTGTGCAGAAAAGTGAGATATTATAGATAGAGCCACACACATCATTGCCTCCACTAAGGGTACCCAGCAGTTATCTCTCAGACATCTTCATTGTTGATGGACCATAGGGGGTCATGGATGCTGATCGTGCTACAAATTAAACCAATTGATGCGTTTCCTAACCCACACAGCTAATGGCACATGAACCTCTCAAAGGCTACTGTGTGAAGACACTCATTAACATCTACAAACAAGGCAGCCCACAAATACCTAAAAATCTCTTTGTTACAATGCATCTTTTTAACCACTTTCTTGCCCGTTGAGTTAGAAACAATGACTTGTAAAAGTAAGACTGCGTCTACCTGGAAACAAAAACTGGATAGACAGGAAAATATTAACAAATAACTCACCTAAATCTAAAAAAATAACTTGATATTATGTGAGTCAGGGAAATGCGGGTTTAAATGAACAATAAAAAATAAATATTAACAGTTTAGATGGGAAACCGTCTTATCTGCCATAATATTCTGTTTTAAAACCTCAGATTAGCTCAAAATAATTCTGAGCAAGTTCTTACTTTATTAAATGCCACATATGCAAGTATCCAAAACCTATCACATCAAATGGTAATCCCTTATTTATTCTAAGTCTTTCACCCAGAAAATTTCTGTTGTAGAATTTCTTGGTTTTTCATCACAAAAAAAGGCCCTCCTTCTGCACACAGATATAGGATGCATATATTGACATGAAAGACCCCAAAACTGCTGGTTTTACAGAATGCATCAATAACCCTCTGAGTGCTGAAATAATCTGCCACATTACATTGCAACGTCTCTGAGACACGGCCCTCATTGCTGCAAAGCTTGTTATTGCTGTAATGTGCTAGCAAACTGTGCAACACAGCAGGTATATTGGTGCTTTTCAAATAAATCACCATAAATAATACAATATACTGCAATATGTGATCTACACTTTTAGCATTATATCAGGGAAAAGGCTGTTATGGAAAAGTACTTAATTATCACTTTTGATTGTCATTATATTAAAATATGTGTTTCCCTGTATAAAAATATGTCTCTTGCTTTTTTTTTTATAAATATATATATAATCATGGTCCAGTGTTTAAGAAATTAATAGGCGATTGTAAAAGGGCTTCCCACATCCACAAGACCGCCACTGACGGAGACAGAAGAAGAAGAATCTTGCAAGGACGAGGAAAGGCCCATGATCAATAAGTGGTCATGTGACTGCACATGTGACACCACGCAAAGCTTCCAGCACTGAAAGCGAGGATTAAACAAAGACACTGCCTCCTACAGGACGACGCGTGTAATTAATGATGATGAGCTCCGTGATATGTGTAGAAGCATGAGGTAGGGTAGAGATAAAGTGCTCCAAACAAAAATGTAAAAAAAGCTGCATTGCCGCCAATAAAGATATATTTGTAATATAACCTATATGTATGTTTTTTTTTTTTTTTTAAGTATTTATTTTGACTGCACAAAAGCAGAGGAGATTTTCTCCCTCACTCTCAAAAAAAAAAGAAGAAAGGGAAAAGCAAATGAAAATTAATACACTAATTTAAATAAAATTGCGCATGGAGCAGAAAGATATCTGCAAAATAATGGAGGCGCTGTAGCTCTTATATACAGAAAGACTTAGCAAATAAAAAATAAGTATTACTAGCTTAGCACTTTTTTTTTAGACTCAGCAAATGCACTGCAGGTATATAAGTGTGGCAAAAAAAGATCAGAACGTTTACCCATCGATGGCCAATATGGGGGCACAGATTGTTTTGGGACTCTACCTAGGCTTCCACCAAAACCAGGTAAATGCCTGCATATTTTCAATACAATGGCCGCTTCCAGTGCGCTGTCTCTCTTCCGCTGTTCTGGTCCCCTAGAACCTCTTCAATCACGTTTCTGTTCTACTCACTTATCTAAAACTTCACTCAGCGAGTAGCAAAAGACTCTTCGTTGCTAAATCCAGAGGGTATAACTCCCTTCTCATTCCACAGTGGGCCGCCCCATTCCCCAGATACTTTCTACTCCCTTGGTGTTCTGGACAAAGCCCTCACCGGCCTCTCTTCCTGCCGCTCTCATCATCCTTTGGTGTGTATATATTACAGTGGCCTTGCCTTCTTGTTGATGCTTAGCTCTCTGGCCCTTTTTTCTCTGTATACTTTTTCTTGATGACCCTAGTCATAAACCCTCTAAAAACATACTAATTGTTGTTTTACAATCTGATACAGGGTATAATTGCTACAAAATCGGGATGTCAGTATCTCCAACTTGCTGGCTATGTGTCACCATTCAACCTGCCGGTAGAATTGATGGCCGCCCATTTGAATGATTTGGAACGGTTGGAACCTGAACGGCATAGGAGCTTCAAGCGATGCACATAGATTGGATACCAATTCAGAGCATCAAATAAACCTTCCTCTCGCATCAATGCCTAAAAAAATATTTCTAATATACTATGTCAGCTTGTTGAACCTGCCTTAATAATTCTATTAACTCAATTGGCCAACTCTACCCTGTATAAAGAGGTAGCCCACAGAATATTAAATTGTAGTAAAAGTCACAATACAAATAAAATGAAGTCTATCAGAAACAAGAAATCTTATGGAGATTTATCACTCACAAGTGACCTTACATATAAGTGTGTTTATGTATTATTTGTAATTTGTATGAAGATATAAAACAACATTGAACGTTGGGTCTATTTTACAGACCAAGGTATCCAACTATCCTGTGGCAAATGCATGGACAGCGGCCAGACAAGACAACATGCCAAAGATGTAACTGCTCATAAACTGATAATCTTTAAGTCGGAGTCAACACACTAATCTGTCCAAAGCCCCAAGGCCAAATTCAAGTTCTCCACAGCTATAGCATTGCTGCTAAACCCATTGCTAAAATACAACTACTGTCTTACTATGAAGCTGGGGACTCAGACGGGCAACTCAGGATATACAAACATCAAGCTTTACACCTCTGAGTATTAGTCTACTTGCATTTTAGTGGAAACACTATTGTTACTCAGCTCCGTTTGACCATTTGTTAAGCTCTCTTGGCTCTATATATAAGCTCAAAACAAATATGCATTTAGAATAAGCCAATGAGCAAATCAAATCAAATAAGAAATTGCTTAAAAAAGCATAAGATGTTTATTATTTATTACATCTCGAAAAATTATTTTTGTAATCTATTATCCCATTGTTAAGATATGGAACAATAACTTAATCTGGCTTCGCCTTATAAATCCTTAACCTTCATTGCACATTCTTAACAATTGTAAGTCTATAAAATATGAATTAAAATTGGATTGAAACAGATATTTGATGTTACTACAAAAATAAAAAAATGCCATAATACTATGGTAATGGTATGAGCTCCTCTGATTAAAAATTAAAAGACAAAATGCAGACAGAGGCCATCATTTAATTAACCACATGTTAAGAGTCCATTCTCCCACAGAGTTTCCAACCCTATATATATATATATATATATATATATACGCACACACATATATATACATGTACATATATAAAGGCAGAGACCAAACTGCAACTCTCCGTATGTTCCAGGTCTGGGTGTGACACTAGGCCTGTTTCAAAGTATAGAAAATTGGTAACAAAAGCATCCTTATTATTGGTTTACAGTCATCAACAACTGGTGTGTGAGTGTGTAAATGTATATATATATATATATATATATATATATATATATATATGTATATACGTGTATATATGTATATATATACATATATATGTATATACGTGTATATATATATATATATATATATATATATATATATATATATATATATAAATCACTGCATCAGAAAAGTAGCCTAATAAATGGGTGCCTCTCTAAGAACAGCAACTTGATGTAATCTTTTTTTGAATATAAATCTTGTTTCAAGCAGATATCGTGTAACATGCAAGGGTTGCTAGTTAAATCCATGTTTCAGAAGAGCAGTAAGAGGCTGAGTGATGTTTTCTCTTGTCCTATTCCAAGAGCTCTCCAACATAAGAGGCAGTGAAAGTAAATGTGCTGGATGCAGGGCAGCAAAGTAGCTTTTCAATTCAACCGTCTGTGTTCACAAAATCAGACTTGTGCTAAAAGGGACGAGGTAAAAGGCAAATTATAAATAAATGAAATGGGTATCACAAGTAGGAGCGGCAGTGTCCGCTGGTAGTGACTGTGCAATGAGCGCTCTCACTGCTAGAGGCACTGTTGAAGCACTGATTAAGATCACGCCAAGACGTACCAATCACTCACTGCTGGTGTATCAGCAACAAATGCGTAGAGATCAAGGAATCCAATCTACATCCCCTATACTGTCGCTGAAGTAGACCTACCAACTGGCTTTTAAAGGAACATCCTTTGCCGTTTAGGGTAGAGGTTGAAAAATGTATACCTAAGATAGGAGCTGTTACTGAGTGGCCAGCCAAACATCTTCTCATAGAAGCAAGGAGAGGCTATCTAAATATATGTATTTGAAGAATTAGCAAAATGTTAGGAGCCAGATTTGTCAAGATTGGGTTTAGAAGCTGTATCCAGTCCATTTGGATATAAAGATCATCCTACACATTTGGGATTCTTTGGCAATGTCACAGAACTACCGGGCTTCAAAGAGGGGTATAATAATACAATGCATACTCACCTGAGAGGAGGTGAAAAGAGGGGACATCATTTGAAATGGAATGGGCGGTTTTGCCCCTAGGAAATGGTACATAGTAAATCAGGAGGCCACGTGAGATGCACTTGAGATGCTTAGTAAGTAGCCACCATGGGTACAATTGGAAGAAATGACTTATAGAAGTCCAAGAGGATAGTATAAGAATCAGAAACGTCTCTCCAAGAGTTCTTCAGCCTTAGTGAAGCTTGAATTGTAATTTTTGCCTTAAAATACAACTTTTTTCTTTCCCCAATAGAGAGTAGCAATTACTTGCTAGCTATAGGAGTAGATGGGACTCATCAACTATCCGCAAACATTATTTATGAGCATATATAAATATACAATTACACAGTACCCTTTTTTCCAAAGGTGCAGTGTTGAAGATGTCATCTAGTGGCCCATAGTATAACATGGGAATATAGAGGTTCTTCCCAGAGATCTCAACCGATTCTCAGAGGCTGTGAAGATGAGCTCTGAGGTTGTGAAGGCCGGGACAAATAGAAAATAGCCATCATAGCCATAGAAAATCCCTCTACAACCTGAGAGTTTAGTGGATCCAGCTCACACACACATAGATAGATAGATAGTCAACATTGGATTGAAAATGTCCCTTTCATGAACCAAAGAGAGGATTTCCTTATAATCTGGCCTGTTGTCTCTACATTAGACTCTTTAAAATTAATTAACAGTCAGAAGTAAAGTTTGAGGCCTTGCACAATAAAGTACCTGTGCATCACAATGTAATATTATGTACACACATTACGGGCAACCCAATGTTTATTTAATCCTTGGCTTGCCAAATCTTCCTTTTTGCATAGTCGGAAAAAAGTGATTAACTGTGAATGTTCCTCATTTGCAAGCCGTTGCCCAGAATGCCGAGCTGCAGTGGAAGCGTGCGGATTTCTGGTAAGACAAGTTTTTCTACTTTCTTGAGACATGCAAATGTGCTCCTTAAGTGTATTTTATGTTCTCAGACTAACTGGAAATGTGAGGAATGCTTCTTTGCTGCATCAGATTGTCTACAAACACCATTGCTGAAGTTAAGGGGTCTAATATAAAGCTGCTGGTGCTCTTCATCTGTGTGAGGTTTCTTTAAGAGTATATTTGCAATGGTTCATTGCTTTTACTGCTCAACTGTCCTAAGTGGCAGATCTCCAAGTAATTACAAAGGAGGGGTTAGATTACAAGAGAACTTACACGTTCTGGATTGCTTTAAATCTTGCAAAGTGATGTAATGGCTTTGCCCTTTAGAATAACAATGCACAGTATGCACTCAGGTGTACTCACCTGGACCTGAGGGTGAGCAAGTGGACGTGTTTACTTTAAGAGCTGTGAGGATTATGTTCTTTCTGGGAATGTCAATTAAAGACCATTCAGATGCAGTGTAATGGCTCTAATTTAATGATAGGTGACAATGTACGACTGCTGGCAGCGTGCAAACATATATTTGCCTTAAAGGGTCACTGTAACTATATTTTTGCATTTTTAATAACTAAACTTGCTAATGGACAATATATTTTTAGAGACCAAAAATGAAACCTATATTCAATTATTTTTACTGTAGGGTTCCATTTAATTTACTGAGCTGCTCAAGTTTTTTCTCGGTGTATTGTTATAAAGCACAGTGAATTCCATTAGTCCTAATGAAAGCATTAGCATTTTAGCTGCCACATTTCCTGTAATATAGAAGCTTCCTCTGCATTCCAAGCTTAATACAATGTAAAAGCAGGTTGGTAGAGACAAAAATGGTGGATTCCTCTGCAGCAAGGTTGAATATAAAAGGAAATAAATGTAAAAGCTGATTAAAGCCTTTCTTACATCCTAACAAGAACGTGCCCATAATAAAGTGTTTATACAGCGTTTCTAATGCACTTGATAAGTATTTTGTGCTTTATCCAGTAACGGTATATGGAAGTTTCCCTGCTTTTAACGTTTTCTAATCTATCACATGCTGCTTATATTAGAAACACACATTACATTCTATACAGATACAGACTTATTTTATTAATACATGATTTACACACCCCCAGAGGTGCCTAAATAGACACCTTGTACTAGCCAATAGGAGAACTGCATCCAGCCGAAGCAGAAAGGTGCAGATATCCAGAAGAGCAGCTTCCATATATCATGATCATTTGCTGCCCATGCTTTGCTACAATGTTGTACATGCCTCTGATTGGCCAGAATTAATTTGGAATTTTATGCTAATTTTTAAGCTTGGATTTTCAGGAGTTCTTTCTCAAAATCAACTGTCTAAAACTTGAAGAAAGTTTGCAAACTTATGGGTAAATGTATTAGTATTTAATTCATGCCAAAAAATGTTTGCCTACGCTACTGGTTCTCCTCTATCAGATGCTTCATAATCCATGAAACTTTCATATATTTTTAAGGGGACTCTGAAAGGCCTTTTCTGTTATTACAAGAAAACAAGTCTTCTTTATTTTGAGGTCATTGATTTGGGAAAAACAAAGATACATTCGCCAAATTGTTTATTTTATAGACTATCGGATGGATGGATCAGCCAAAGGGATTTTTTTTTGCCAAATAAACCCAATATAGGGGACGTATAGATTCAATTCCAAAGCCAGGTCAGCTTCAAAATAAAGCAGAGTTTTTGGAGTGTCATACTCCTAAAGTCATGCTAACGTCATGCTAATGGTTATTACTTTGCATAGAGTTATTAGTTACAGTAGTAAGGCTTAAACTTGGCCACATGCAGCATGTTGTACGTCCTTCACCTCTGCAAATGGCCTGGTCCTTGTGTGATAATGACAAATGAACGCCCAACTCCTAAGTTAATGGGGTCAGCGCTGGCAGCCTCTTGTGTGATAAAAGGGTGTCTCATGAATGGGATTCCTCGAAGGGAGGACAGTGCAGCCGAGCAAGGCGGATGAATGAAACATTCTCGGAGCTCTTTTGACAGCTGAGTGGGGTGACAGGTTTACTGTACTCATGACAATCCTGGCCAATCCCCGAGCTCGGAGCCTGAGAGCTGTGCGTGAGGCACCTGTTAGGGTGAAATCAAAATGCCTCTGAGCTTTGCAGAATGAAGCATTGTGGCTGCTAAATGTCACTGCTGTGATTTACAATCTACTTCTAATGGCACAACCCGGACAAGGGGAGGTGAAGGGAGCAGCCTCTGATTCCCCAGCCGGGCTTTAAAATGACAACTTAGCTGCAATGTTTGGACTGCCATTACAAAAGTGCCTGAAGACTGAGGCATGCCCCTATATCCCTTTAAGGCAGGGCTTGACAGATCTCGGGAGCCAGGAAGCCACAGCTCCTACAATGTTGCTGCTGGCTCCTAACTTTGTAGTTATAGTGTATGTTTGTGTGTGTGTGTATATATATATATATATATATATATATATATATATATATATATATATATACATATACATATAGATACATACACACACATATATATACATATGTATATACATACACACTAAAAGGTTTCTGGGTGCTTTGCTCGGCATATAATATACTTATTTGCTTTTATGTACTTTATTTTATTAAGAAGTGATTATAATGCCTAAAATCAAATAAACAGTCCCTGTATGTGTCGGCCACTGCAGCATATGCAGACACAGCCTATGTAGGGCCGGTGTGCAGTATATAGTCCTAGCCTATCAGGAACAACGTCTCAGCAGCATTTTACAGAATGTTGCTAAGAGATGATCACTGATTGGTTAGTATGAGACACTGCAGACCCAATACTACAGCGTCTTCATGAGCTGCAGAAGGCAGTAAAAAAAAAAAAGCATTTATTAATAAAATGAAGTACATAAAAGTAAATAGATACACAGGTATATTATATACCTAGTAA